>JBBMKA010006471.1:0-40077 GCA_037833695.1 Sechiopsis laciniata | reverse complement strand
GTAAATAATCATTTTAAATCCTTCACCAATATGGCAAACAAAAACCCACATATATATATATATATATATATATATATATATATATATATATATATTAAGAGAGTGATTAAATATATTTAAGGAATAATATATCACCGATAAATAATATCTCCAAATCAATGATTTGATCTCATGACTATAATTGTTGAGTTCGAAAAGAAAAAGAGAAGAGAATATTAATCTATAAAAAGTATTCATTACTATGAACAATAGTTGTATTTGTTTTTATTTCATTTAAGAAATTTAAACTCTGAGGTTTTAAATTATAGGTGTTGTATATATGGAATAAACAAGCTCTATCGCTACTAAAAAAATTAAAATAAATAAATAAATAAGCTTGATCAATAATAAAAAAACCGATAGTTCTCAAAAAAAAAAAAAAAAAAAAAAATAATAATAATAATAAATAAAAAGACCGACAACATTTTGGTATTTTAAGTATGGGGAAAAAGAAAAAGAAAAAAGAACTAAGCCCGAAATAATTTTTTTTAAAAAATAGGCATTTCTATTACCGAACAACATTAAAATATTAAGGTTTTTTTGTTTTTTTTTTGACAGGAAAATATTAAGGATTTAAACTTACGACATCCTTACTAAATTGTATATTATGTCAGGAACTATTCTTTTGATGACAACAAAATAAGCTTTTAAGATTTCTAGCAATGAACTTTTATCAAACCTAGCCTTTGGTCAAGAAGAAGTTTGGAAAATTAAGAGGGAATAGATTTAGTCTGTGCTATATAGTAATCATTTACCCAGAAATTTATTTTCTACGAATTTTCTTGACATTTAAAGGTTGTAAGGTTATACAGTATATTCAGTGATAATATATGTCATGGGTTAGATTCTCCTACCATTCATTGTTGTATAACTAAAAAATCACTAACTTAAAGACAATTTATTTGAAGTGTTTTGTCTCTGTGGGTTGCCCCTCTCTATTAGATAATATGGAGTTCCATTTCAAAACTTATGAATGCTTAACATGCCTCTCAAGATGGTGTCACTTTTGGGCTACCAATCTTAAATCGGATCTCATTTTATTTTATTGGATCGAATACCATATTAAATAATATGAGGTTCTACCTCAAAACCAATTGGCAATTAAAGGAGTAACTCATATCTCTTATGAATGCTTGTTGAAGTTTCTACTTTTTCAATGTAGGACAATTGTAGGATCGTAACACTCTCTCATCTGAGTGATTCGTTCCTATTATATTGGAGAAGACTGTGCTTTTTTTTTTTGGTCTTGGTGAATTTATGTATCTCAATGAATTTAAATGTTTCTTAGTCCTAAGGATTTTCTGAATATAACACTTTGGTTGTTGATGAGAGATTGTGGGTGTCTTTCCTTTGGGAGCTTGATGGATGTATGCATGTCTTTTAATAGGGTTGTTTTTAGCTTTAGTTTTTGTCTTTCTAATTAAGGAGTATTTGGATCTTTAGCTATCTTTTTTTTAGGTTCCTGTCTATTTTGATTAGATCAGATGTTGTTCTTTTTGGTTTGGCTTCTGGGTCTAGGATGATTGTTTTAGTTTGTTGTATAATGCTTAATGAAAGGTTTGGTTGAAAAATAGTACAACTTATATGCTTTTTGAACCTTATTTAATGATTTTAAGATTGGAGGATAGAATCTGATCAAATTGAGAGATTTTATGCTTCCCTAATAAGTAGCTAAGAATTAGTCACTTCTTATATTCAATTTACTTTAATGAATGACCTTGATGTTATGCAAATTGTGAGACTTATAATAACGGTTGAAAATCCCACATTGATAAGGTAAAGATATCTTCTAATGTCTAAAATGTAGGTGGACCACTCGTTTCATTGTCAATTAATTTTGGAACGGATATCTATACTATCTAATAATAATACATGCTTGACCGACCTTTGAAGGGTGACTATCCCTTTAGAAGTCGACCACCAACCAAGACCAATGGTTGGTTGACCCTTGTAGAGAGGCAATGGAAGTTCATCTTCCTAAGAGAGATTAGGTTAGGTGTGTAATTGAAAATGCCTAATTCAGATGAAACATATGCAGTAAACCTAGGATTATATTTTGTTGTTGATTTCTTCTAAACACTTGTTTAGTCTAAATGGACAAAAAAATTGCAAGCCAATTATAGCGTATGATACTTGCTAGAATTACATCTTTGCATATCGATTTGTCAACTATTAAGATGCAGATTAGTTATAAACCTTAATGTCATGAACTGATTTATACTTTTCCAATTGACCATTCAATAAGATCGTATAGGCTCTCCCTATAAATTAACATCGATGTTTGTTCTCACAAATTGATGCGACCGGTGGTGGGTTGACGAGAAAATCTTGAAAGGACAGAAATGACGTTGTTGCTTGAACAACTTAAACTATGTCGAGGTTGTAAGTGATGTGTTTAGTACGACAAGATTCACTAACTAACACGACATCTAGTGTGTGGAAGATGTCAAAAGCTCGAATAAGATGACAACGTTGTTTGAGAGATAACTTCTAGAATATAATGTGGAATATATATATATATATATATATATATATTTTTCAGGTTAGTTGGGTTGTCAGGTTATCTGAACACCCCTATCAAGTTTTGTTTATTTTTACTACACTAAACTCTTGGAATGATTTTTTTTTTTCTTCTAATCCTATTTAGAGGGCACTACTACTCTTAAATAATACAAGAGCGAAATACTAATTTTTAAGATCGAATCTATGATCGTGGTGTTGAACTGAATTACCACTCACAATGAAATCATTAGGCCACCAACCTTTTCGATAAACTCTTGAAATGTTAAAACCGTTCAAGTTAAGCATTTCAATTAAGCTCCTAATCTATTTAAGAAAGCCGTGAAAATTCTCTTCAATAGATTACATGAGATCCCTTTTATCCACGGAGTGTTCCCAATTATAAGTGCACTATTTGTTTGTTTGTTTTTTTATTTTACAATAATTGGAGGTTTGTCATTTGAATTTATGACCTTTTAGTCATTGAATATATATTAATGTTGTTGAGTTATTAATTTTATCGACGGGTGTGTTATTTTCACTAATGCTACTAAATGATAAAACCATAATATAAGGGTAAAATACCATTTCTGTGAATTTTGACATTTGTTTCATTTTAGTGTCTAAACTTTTAAAAGTCTAATTTAGTCCATGAACTTTTAAAAGTTCAATTTTAGTCCTAAACTTTGAGATTTGTTCCGTTTCAATTCCTGAACTTTCCAAAAACTTAAATTAGTCTTTAGAATTTTTTTTGGTTTATTTTTCTATAAAAAAAATTACCATCAACCTTTATAAAATTTAAAAATTTGTTCACATTTTGTCTTTGATTGTGTTAAAATTATTAACATTATTGAACCAATTTCGATTAAAAGTGACTTCAAATTTACAATAGGGACCAATTTTAAGTTTTTTTTTTTTTTAAAAAAAAAAATACAAAGACTAAATTAAATTTTTGAAAGTTTACCAATCAAAATAGAACAAATCTCAAAGTCTATGGACTAAAAAGTGGAATTTTGAAAATTTAGAGACCAAAATGAAATAAAGGTCAAAGTTCAGGAACAAAAATGGTATTTTATACAACCTTAATAATATTCTAGTTAAAATGATATAAAAATAAACAAAACTTGATTGGGTGTTCAAATAACCTGGCAACCCGAACGAACCCAACCCAATTTAACGTGCTGAGTTGAGTTGGGTTTAAATAAATGAAAGGAAAAGTGTATTAATGAACTCTTCCCCAAAGTGATTACAAATGTAGGCAAATTCTAAAGTATTTGCATTCATAGTCATTAATACTATCATATTGTATTGTAAATACTAAATAATATCAGTATTATAAGAAAATACGTGACAATATTCATTAATACCAATGACTACATTTGCTAATTTGTTTTAAAGTGATCGTATTTGTTTTTTAGTTGACTTAAAATTAATTTGGGTTAACCCAAATCTAATCCAAATTTATAATACCCATAAGATAATTGTATATGTGTATATTTATTTCATTATTTACTCTTCATAATATTTTTTTGGTTTTAATTATCTATTTACCCTTGAAAGTCGAATCATGTCATCTATTTGTGTTGGTTTTAATTATCTATTTATTTGATGAAAGTAGAATTACATCATCTATTTTCGTTGATTTCATTGTTTAGAAGTCAAATGTATTTGTTGTTATGTTGTATAATTGTGATCCTTTACGTGAACTACGGATATACGACT
The DNA here is from genome assembly GCA_037833695.1 of Sechiopsis laciniata. Classification (NCBI taxonomy): domain Eukaryota; kingdom Viridiplantae; phylum Streptophyta; class Magnoliopsida; order Cucurbitales; family Cucurbitaceae; genus Sechiopsis; species Sechiopsis laciniata. Next base: position 35,817 of record JBBMKA010006471.1, on the reverse strand, counting down.
AATGGTTGATGACTTTTGATTGAATATTTTGCTTATTTAATATTTATATTCATATCATTATATTGATATGATAATGATTAAATATTATAATTTCTATTTTGAAATTAATTGAAGACTGTATATTGTTTATATCTATAGAGTAAACAACTAATTTGATGGAAAATATTTATATTTAATGACTACATTTAATTTAATATAAGGGTTTGAATTGGTTTGTCTTTTAATTAAGTTGGATTGGATTGAAAAAGTGACGAACCTGATGGAACAGTGGTTCAAAACTTTGAACTTATCCAAAAATTTTTTACTGGTCCAACCCAAATGAATCAAAATGAAATTTTAACCTAAAATGTAAATACAGTTTTTTAACCGTTATGTTATGTAGAGCCGAAGCCCTAAAACTCTGAACCCATCTTTCTCCTCCACGAAATTACTGCGCCAAACCTCACTTTCTTCTCCACTTTCCACCGTTCCGGTCGAAATTGATTTTTCCCCCTCATCGGAGAACACCAATTTACGGCGGCGATGGCCTAGAACGGCCTATGACGGCGACGATTTGACGTTCGTTTTCGGCATATCTCACTCTCTATATCTCCACTTGCAACGTTTTCACCTTCTCCGTTCATCCCTTACGGCGATCGGCGCGACAACGACGTGGATTACATTTGGAGTTCTGGGTTTCTCGACCGGCGTCTCCGCAGATTCAACAATGTTGTTTTCCGGGTACGATTATAGGTGAGTTCGAATTGGTGGCAATTTAGGTCGTTTTTGTGATTTTGAGATTATGCCGTAATGTTTTGTATGTAATTCTAGATTAGCCATAGCGTTTAATTTGAAGCAAGTTGACATCAAACCAGCAAGCATTGGTTCTGTTTTTGTTAGGATTAAGGGTATGGTTATTTCTGAAACTAAATTTGACCCATGATATTATAAATTGGATTATGATTTTTGGAGACCCAGAAACTTTCAAGTTCAATTTTGGATGTTAGATTTTAGATTTTAGATTTATCTCCATGTTAGGTACTTTTGTTGACAGGTTATAGATCAAATCAAGATGTCGGGGTTCTCATTCGGATCTTTGTCTTCCCAATCTGCTTCCTCTGCTACTGGTTTCCCTGTTTCATTTTCCTCCTCCTCAAACCCTAGCTCCTCTTCCTCTGCATTTCTCAATCAAATCTCCAATCCTGCCCCTTCCAGTCCCTTCTGCTTTGGGTCTTTCTCTTCGTCTGCACCCTTGTTTGGGACTACCCCGTCCTATGGGTGCTCGTCTGCGCCTTTGTTTGAGGCTGCTCCATCTTTAGGGACCTCGGCTTTGCCCTTGTTTGGAGGGGTGTCTTCTAAAACGACATCTAGTGCACCATTGTTTGGTACTTCTGCCTCCACTGGAAGTCTTGTTGCTTCTGCATTTGCTTCAGGCTTTAGATCTACCCTTTTTGGAACAGGTTCAACTTTGTTTGGGTCTCATCCCTTGGCTACATCTTTTTCGGGCACGTTGCCTTCGGTCTCCACTTCAAACTCGTTTGTGTCATCTTCATTGTCTGCATCCACTACATTCCAAAACTCTTCTTTTTCGAGTTCTTCCCTGAATTTGAGTTCGTCTTCACCATTTGCGACATCTACTTCTTCTGGGTTTGCATTTTCGGCTACTTCCCTGTTCAAAACTACCAGCCTTACCACTACATCTTTTAATACATCAGCTTCAACTAGTTGGTCGAGCTTCTCATTCAGTACACCTGCTTCGTCAGCATTCCAATCTTCTTTTGGGTTTAGGATTAGCAATGCAACTTCGATTGGAGAGTCTTCTGCTCCGAGCACTACATCTACAAAGCCTACTTCTTTATTGTTTTCGACCTCTACAACACCTTTATTCTCTATGGTTACATCCACGAGTGCTTCTACTGCAGCTGCTAACAACACAACTCAACCATCCTTCTCGGTACCAGCTTTTAGTTTGAGTTCTTCAGCTGACACTACCTTACCGATAGCAGCATCTTCCGCTTCATCAGTTGCTTCCTCAAGTGTTGGGAGTTCCTTAACAGGTTCCGGTGTTAGAAGCACGACTTCATCATCAAGTGCAAATGCAATCTCTTCCTTATTCTTTCCAACCAAAACACCATCGTCTGCTTCATCATTGCAAGATACAACCTCTTTTTGTAAGTTCTCCACTTCATTTATTTTGTGATACCCAGTAGTTTTTAAGGTGCAAAGCGCAACGACACTCTAGAGCCTGAGGTGCAAGGCGCACGAAAGACACGTTCTTTTTTAATCAAGGCGTGCCATGCATAAAAAAACAAAAAATATATATATATATATGTGTGTATATATATATACACAAAACATATATATTAATCTCCTTCAATGTATAATTTTTCACATCGTCATCCCATGAAAAACATGAAACATTAAAATATTAATCTCAAATAAAAATCTAAAGTTCAAAAGTTCTAACTTATGGCCGGTAAAAACATATTCATCCTCATCCACTCTTTCATTAACGATAATTAGAGAAAACAAAACAATAGATTGGCAATTAGGGTTGGGTTGATGATTAAATTTTAATTTTTTTTTTATTACTTTGAAGTATTGTTGATTGAATTTGAAATTAAAAAAAGTGGAGAAAAACATTACTGTCGTACTTCAATTTTAAATAAATAAAAAATCTCTTCGCCTTTTGCGGGCCTTTCTATTTGTGCCTCACTTTTCCAAAGTGAGGCACCAACATTGAATATTGAGCCTGAGGCTTTTATAAGTTGGAGACGTGCCTTTTGGGGCTTTTTAAAACACCAGTGATACATAAGTTATTTTGTTGGCAATTTTCATGCATAGATGATAAATCTTATCTTGATTCTCACTGTCATTTCCTTGGGTACATTTTCATCTTTTCATCTTCTCATCTTCTATTTGTTTGTGAACTATCATGTTCTAGGGTAAATAATGCATATATTTTTGGATGTTATATGTCACATGTGAAATGCAGTATATCTTAACTTGCCAGCAAATTAATTTGTGTAGATCAAACTAGAAATTTGCACTTGTCGGAAAGCTTCTCTAGACTCGGAGGGAGGAAAATGGCTAGCGACAGTATCAATTCAGTCTTTTCATGTGATGACATCCTCAACGAAATCCTCATTCGTTTGCCAGAGAAATGTGTTTTCAAATTTATACTTGTGTCGAAAAGATGGCTATACTTCATTTGTAATCTTTCTTTTCGACGTTGCTATGAAAAGAAATGGGGCACACACAGTCATCTCTTTGGCTTCTTCTGGTACAATAACCTTTACATTAACTATGGGGTGAAGCGCCCATGGTCTGAGCCTGCTCTAACTCTACTTTCAACCGGCAAAGAGGGTGATGATTTATTGTCATCTGGAATCTTAAGAAAGCTTGGATATTTTATTGACTACTCTGATGGCCTTCTTCTCTGTGCCATGCATCCCAAAATTTATCACGTCTGGGATTCTGTCACCAAGTCCCAATGGCAACTTCCTCATCCTCAAATGCGCTACCAAAATGTTTGTACTGCATTCATGACTGAAGACCCCGGCGAAGGTGGCGGAGACACCGTATATAAAATCGTTCGGGCTAACTGTGAATGCAAAGTTGATGTAGTCAACACCATCTCCATAGAGACTTTCTCCTCACTGACTTGGACATGGAAGCAATCCACACTTGTTTGTTCTTCAGATATTGCTTTGAGCCCATGGAGGGTGGGTACTGTGATAAATGGTGTTATCCACTGGTTCGAATCAGATCAAAGGTTAGCCATTTACGATCAAGGATTTGGAGAAAGATGTATGAGTTCGATCCAGTTACCAGTCGGTCAGCTGACGTCCGACTACGAGGACTCCATTTTAGGAGAGACATCTGATGGGCTTTTGCACTATGGTCAGAGTGGAAATCTGGGGTTGGAGACATGGGCTCTCTACAAGGAACAAGATGACTCATCTCCTTTCACTATGAACGCTCATTTCGAGTACCAGTGGAAGTTACGATGCAGAATAAGCTACGAAGACATGTGGAAACAGAACCCGAATTCAGTTATTAGCTTTGATGAACCTCAATTATTATCGTCCTCTCATCGAAACTCGGAATCTGTTTTCATTAGGTTGGGATCAATCATCTACCAATGTAACATCAGAAGCAAAACACTAGAAGTGATTCCCTACCATTGTGATGTTTCTATCACATGGAGACTTGGTAATGTAGTGCCTTACTTTCGAAAGATCTGGCCTGATTCCCCTTCCCCTTATCCCCACAAACATTTTTAAGCCTTATGCTTCATTTTCTTAACCAGCTATTGCACAAATACTTTTATGAGATACCTGTTATGTTGCCAATTTCTGCTTTTGTTAATGATGATTAGGAGGTTGTTCTTTTGTTTGTTGATGATCCTTCTATTTTCACTTCAATCTTGAGCCATTTTTGTTTTAGTTTCAAGTTTGTAAGAATTGTGCTTATTTACTTTTTCTTCGATTTTAGATCTCATCACAAAAGTAATAGCTTGACCGGCATAAGTATATGTCCATATCCACCTCCAATTGCTGATCTAAAAAACGTTATCAGATCTGGACAGAAGAAGTAGCAAAATCTTAATAGTTAATTGTGGTGGATTAACTTTTTAAATGGTTATTTTAGTTTGGAGTGGATTGCTTATTTCAAATAAAAATGTTCTAAACTTGCTAGTTTTCTCATTTATATCCCTATAAGCTTGAGAACTACTTAGTAATTCCTATCCAAGTTAAATAAGATTAGTCAGCAAAGATAATATTCCCCAACTTTATATGGCCATTCCTACACAAAACTTGCTAATTTCCTTCTTTTCATGATGATCTAGTTGGAAGTAAAATTTTCAAATGTCCATTTCTCTCTCTCCTTTTTTTTGGTTTCTAAAAGGTTAACAAATTTAAGGCTTTCATAGCGGGATGCATAATCCTAAGAATTTTTTATTTCTTCTATATTAAAGCTTAGCATATACAAATACATGTCATTTACAATCATTTACAACACTAAAAGAAACTAAGACCACTAAAGTAAGTTATATTGAATGTAGAAATGAAATAATATGATTTTTTTTTTTCTCAAAACTTCATATACAAATATAGATCCTCAATTTCATGGCAGAAATTATTTACTAGATATTTTTGTCATTAATGAAAATAACATAAATTCAGTAAAAAAGTATTATTAATTGCATTTCATAGTACGCCTTGTCTTAGCCTTATTTTTTTAAGCAAAATATCCCACCATAAAATTCATATTTTCACATCCATAAATATCTCATTTTTATTTCATTGTAATTATATTACTTCTCTCCAACAATGAAACATCGAACAAATTATAAGTTTTATTTCATTTATTATTAATACTTGACTACATGCATGAATCTTGCTATCATTCAATTATTGACAATTAGAAGAGAGATAACACACCAAGAAATAGAAATGAGAAATTTCTCATTTATTGTCAACAATTGAATGATAAGAGATTTTTATCCAAGATGTAGGCAACTATTTTTTTAAGAACAAAACTTAATACATATTTTGTGTTACATAAATAATAAAAGCATATATAAAAAATAGGACTTGACCTATTCTACATTACAGTCACAAGTTCGATCATGAGAATCGATCTTTAACTCTTATGAAAAAAACAGTAGTACCATTTCTATATGGTTTGTGATTCTCCTCCAATTTGTATTAAAAAAAAACACCAATGAAAGAGATATGATATATTGAAGATGTGACATATTATTATTCTCACAAATGATGAGAAGGATGTAATATGTACTTCTTAAGAAGCACCCAAATTTCACACTTTTTTAATTTAATAATTAGTATCATTGTTTTTTATCAACTTTTATGATGGAAATTAATATCTTATCTACTTAGTTAAAACTTTCATTTTGAACATATTAACTCAACACAAACTATAATTTAACTATCAAAACAAAAGTCATCAACTAAGTCTAAAATTACAAAAAAAAAAAATAATAATAAATAAATAATATGCACACATAGGCATCTTGATTTAATCGTAGGGTGTGGATGAAGCTTCATATATGAGAACTTGGTAGCCACAAATTGGCGCGAAATTAAGGGAACTAACGAACTTACCGGTCTTTCTGAACAATGCCACTCCCTCATCTCATCAGATCCAAATTCACTAGCTCTCTCTTTCTAAATCACTCATTCTTTTACTTTCCCACATCACAATACCTTATTTTCCTTCGTTTTTTTCATTTCCCTTTTTGCCATTTCTTCTGGGAAATGTTTCTTTTCTTCATTTTGTTGCATTACACTCCGACCCATCTTTGATTTTCTGCTTTCTGATGTGAATCTAGCCATGATTTTTGTCAAATGGGCCGTTTTGGGTCGTTCTAGTTTTGATCAAGGTGTAATTTCCTTGAGCCGTTGTGTTTTTGGTGTGGTGTATGAATTATACAGCTCAGGTGTTTGAAGAAAGTACTCAATCGTTGACAAGCTTCGGATTGTAGCATTGGAAATGGTTGGTGGACTTTGTTAATTATCTTGATTGGATCTCACTGAAAAGTTCTTGTTTATAGGTTTTATGCTTGGTTGATATAATTAAACTTGAGTAGGAGGCCCTAAGTTCAAACTTTATTGATTTTCATTTGATGGGCATTCTCAAAATTTCCAAGCCCGCAAATGAAGGGGAGTGTTGGTTGATATAATTAAATTTAACCCCAACCCACTAGCTTAGGCTTTTGGGCGATTGGTGATTTAACATGTTTAAGCTGTAATGTTTATTTGGTAGATGAAAGTGGTCAATGAATCGCTGAAATATTTTCTGCATTGTGATTTGATGCTGGTGACTGCTTTTGCTGCATATGTCTTTTAATTGATTTCTGTTCATTATCTATAAACAAAACTTGAAAATGATGTGTATTAAGAAAAATATGGGCAGGTTAATGGTCAAGTGTGAAGGTTCTCTGCGCATAGAATTATGGTTTGGAAACTTTAGAAGTCATAATTGGAAAAGTTTGTCTGTTTATGTAGTAATGGTGGCTGAAGATTCTTTCATGTCTTCTGTGATATCATGAAATGTTTGAATGAAAATCTAAGGTTTATATGGGATGGGGAAATGGGCAGCAACTGGTGCAAATTCAATCAATATCCCCTAATAACCGGATATTTTCATCAAAGGGTTGAAACTTCGCGGTAGTGTGGATGTTGCGTACCTGTCATATAGATTTCATTGTATATATCTATCTCTTGGGATGTTTATTTAGGCCCCGTTTGATAACCATTTGGTTTTTTGTTTTTGGTTTTTGAAATTTAAGCCTATTCTTACTCAAGTTTTTCTACAATGTGTTCCACATTTTCTATCATGTATCCATCTTTCCTTAAGATAGTATGTGAATGTTAACCAACCTTCAATAACAAAAACAAGCTTTTGGAAGTTACTTTTTTTTTGTTTCTAAATTTTGGTTTGGTTTCTACAAATGTAGGTAAGATGTAAATATCCAAGTAAGAAAAAACATATGGCAAAGTAGTTGTTGTAGGCTTAAATTTCAAAAAACAAAAACAAAAAATCAAATAGTTATCAAACGAAGCCTTAGAAATTAGATACTTGAAGTTTTTTCAATTAGAAACAAGTTTAGGCGGACTGTACTTCCATTGAATGTAACCGGTGGTTAATATAATTAAATTTACTCCAACCTATCTGCTTAAATTCAACATGTTATAAAAAAAACATGTTTCAACATGGTATCAATGTAGTAGATCCTGGGTTTAAACTCCTGTCGAGTCGTTTCATCCCCAGTTAATCTTGATTTTTACTTGATAAAAATTCTCAAATTTTCAAACCCACAAGTGAGGGGAGTGTTAGTCGATAATCTACGCCAACCTATAAGATTAAGTTTTTAGGTTGATTGGTTATTTAACGTGTTTAGAGAACCAGAAGAACACGAATAATTGAGTTTGAGCTAGATGTCTCCCTTGTATGGGTAGAGTAATTGCAATAAGGAGAGTTTTTTACTTTGGAAAGAAGTTACAGTTTCATTACCGATTACATTTCATAACTGTCCCACTTCAGAAGTAATTTTGAACTATTGTTTCTTGTAATACAGTGCAAATGTAATAATTTCTGAAGTAAGTTTTTCTTTTCTACTATGCAGGGTACTCCGGTTAACATTATTGTAGGTTCCCATGTCTGGATTGAGGATCCAGAAGTTGCTTGGCTTGATGGACAGGTATCCAAGATTACAGGGCAGGAAGCGGAGATCGATGCCAGCAATGGAAAAAAAGTAGGCAAAAATCTTGTCCTTCCAACCCCCCCGCCCCTCCCCTTTTTTTACCTATTAGAATGTAAATTTGAAGAGCAGAAGGCAAGAAATCGTACTACAAAAGCAAACAAAAATACAACTAAACGTTCACTGGTTCTGTAAAATAAAAAGAAAAAGACGTTACTTAAAGAATCTAGTTTATGTGCCAAAGCGAGCTGAGCCTAATGGTAATTGACATGCATCTTTGACTTAGAGGTCGTAGGTTCAAATCCCTCACCCCCAATTACTGTTGTTGTACTAAAAAAAGGAATCTAGTTGATGTTTATAATGACAAGCCCCAGTAACTGTGTCCATAAGGATTTAGTTTAAGAAGCTGATTCTTACCTCATACTGAACATTTGCAGAAGAAACTAATAATTTGAGTCTATTTGACAAAATTATTTTATCCATTAAAAGATGATGAAAAGTGATGACAACGAGGAAGAAAAATTATCTTTTTGAAAATAAAATCATTTACTTATCCTTTTGAATTGCATTTTTTCTTTTCCCTCGGGCATTTTTTTCCTATTTACTACTATTTACTAAATGGCTTGTTAATATAACATCCATCATTTCCCTGGGGTCTCTTTGAGACTAATCGTTTGGCAAGTGTATTTTAAAATACTTGGAACGAAAATAAACTTTAGGAGTTATGTTGAGGATAATTCTTGGTTTAATGGTGATTTTATTCATTATGGTATACTCTTCATGTTAATCCTGAATAGTTTGTTTTAAGTATCTAATCACAATTCTTTTGATTCAGATGCATCTTGTAGTTTCTCTTAGAAACCGAAAAATGTCCAAGTTTGCATTTTCAAGGCTGCTTTCATTATCTGCTCTATTTATCTCTCAAATATTAATTTGTGTGTCCTGCTATTTTGGATTCTTAGGTTGTTGCAAAATTATCCAAAATATATCCAAAAGATATGGAAGCTCCAGCTGGTGGTGTTGATGACATGACAAAGCTATCTTACTTGCACGAGCCTGGAGTTCTACAAAATTTAAAAGCTCGATATGAACTCAATGAAATCTATGTAAAATTTGACCCTCCATATTGAAACTGTTACTTCAATCAAGGAAAAAAAAAGTGTATCTTACAGAGTTCCTTATTATTGCAGACATACACTGGCAATATTCTTATTGCTATTAATCCATTCCAAAGACTGCCCCATATTTATGATAGCCACATGATGCAACAATACAAAGGAGCACCATTTGGAGAACTGAGTCCTCATGTTTTTGCTGTTGCTGATGTTGCATACAGGTTAATTTTCAAGTAGTTATTCTCGAAGAAATTCGGCATATCAACGAATAACATTTATACTGAAACAGGGCAATGATTAATGAGGGTAAAAGCAATTCTATTCTGGTCAGTGGTGAAAGTGGAGCAGGGAAAACTGAAACTACAAAGATGCTTATGCGATACCTTGCATTTTTAGGTGGTCGAGCGGCCACTGAAGGACGAACAGTTGAGCAACAAGTTCTGGAGGTATGATAAATTAAAATTTCCATATAATACCCAGTAAAGCTAGACAAATTTTAGCTGTCTTTTCCTCAAATCTTTTGTAGCTAGCTTTTGATTCAATTCTCATGGTATTTTCTCCTCTTGACTTTATTTGTAGTCAAATCCAGTGCTTGAAGCTTTTGGAAATGCTAAAACCGTCAGAAATAACAATTCCAGGTAAAATTCTTCAGGAGTTTCACAAGCCTTTTAAAGTGTTTATGAGTGACTAAGTGGATGTTTGTGAGTGATTTTGAAATGACAAGTATCACTTTTGTTACGTTCAAAATTACTTTGAAACATGTCTTTAGTCATTGAATATTTTATTATACGCTTTAAAACATGATTTTCATATCATAAAGTTGCTTTTGAGTAATTTAAAGCATGTTTTGAAGTGATTTTGATTACGAAAAAAGTGGTTTTAACCATTTCAAAATTACTCTCAAACATATTCCAAAAGTGTTTTTCTAAAAATTGATAATGTTTGGTAAACAAGTTAAGAAATGCCTCTTTTACCAGTTAGAATTCTTATAAAAATTTGAAAACAAAAGTAGTTTGAGTTATTGATTGAATAAATAAAAAGCATTTAAAAAGTGCTTTAGTATGCCTCCCAAACACACCCTTTAACTTGCCAAGAAAGCAGAAAAATCTTTTCTCCTTGCAGTTCAAATTTTATTCACTCATTTTACTTCATTCAAAGCATTCATTTTATTTCATTTCTCAAATTGTTGCTGAGAATTATTCTCTCCATACAGTCGCTTTGGTAAATTTGTTGAAATTCAGTTTGACAAGCATGGAAGAATCTCAGGAGCAGCTATCCGAACTTATCTTCTTGAGAGATCTCGAGTCTGCCAAGTTTCTGATCCTGAGCGCAATTATCACTGCTTTTACCTCCTTTGTGCTGCACCTCATGAGGTATTCATCAGTTTGTTTGACACTACTAGTACTAACTAAAAGTGTTAGATGACTTGAGACACGTACATGTGAGTTGGCGTAGTCGTTGTTTGTGAGTCTGTTACTATTAGATAACATGGATTTCCATCTCAAAACCACTTACCAGTTGTAAGAGTATTGATTCACATGTTCTAGCCCTCTCTAATGACTATGAGATATTGTAATTTCTTGTTTTGAGATTGCAAGATAGTTATTGCTACAATCTTCTTTCGATTTTGGTATTTGGATACCTTACAGATTACTTCAGACACCTGCATGTGAATTGGCATAGTCGTTGTTTGTGAGTCTGGTTGTTTGTGATATAACAGGAAATTGAAAAATACAAGCTGGGAAATCCGAGATCATTTCATTATCTCAATCAATCAAGTTGCTATGAACTGGGTGATGTAAGTGATGCTCGTGAGTATCTTGCCACTAGAAGAGCCATGGATGTTGTTGGAATAAGTGCTAAAGAGCAGGTACCAAGCTTGTAACTAATTCCTAATTATGTGCACTGTTAGTTATCTTCATAGGTATTTTTCCCTCTTCTCTCTCTTTATCGTACACGGTTTTATCGAGAGAGTTGCCTATCAACCTTCGGAATCTTGCAATTGTCCTTGTTGAGCATGACCTATGTATTTCTTAATCTAAGAAAAGTTGCTACCTCTATGAAAAAAAATTGAAAAGATAATTACAAAACTTGCTACCTCTATGAAAAAAACGGCTTCAAAGGATTTAGTGTTTGTCTCCACAGTTAAATAACGTTTCTTTGTTTTTTTTTAATGGTTTTTAGTGTTGGTGGATATAATTAAATTACTTCAATCCATGAGCTTAAAATTTTGATTTGATTGGTGATTTAACATGTTTCAAAGCAGAAGGTTCGAAGTTCAAGTCCATGTCGAGTCATTTTCCTCCCCAATTATAAATTGAATTCCACTTATAAGGCACTTCTCAAATTTCCAAGTCCACGGAGGGGAGTGTTGGTTGGTAATTAAATTTACCACAATCCATCTGCTTAAACTTTTGAGTTGATAGATGATTTAACATGTTTCAACACTTAGTTGGTTACTTTTCTTCATTTTTCTGGTCCTTCAAGGGCTCTTTTTGCATTTCACCTTTAGGTGCTGAGAGACTTCCTCCTTTTTCATTAATCAATGAATTTGTTTCTTATTCAACTCTTTAATGTGTCAGGAAGCAATTTTTAGAGTTGTTGCTGCAATTCTTCATCTTGGTAACATTGCATTTTCCAAGGGCAAAGACGCTGATTCGTCAAATCCAAAAGATGACCAGGCCAAGTTTCATCTTAAAATGACTGCAGAGCTTCTCATGTACACATCCTGCATTAGAATGGTGCTTCACATGTTTACATCTTTTTATAGAGGCGGCATTCATCTAACTGCACTTGTTTCAGGTGTGATCAAGCTGGCCTTGAAGATGCATTATGTAAGCGTGTCATGGTCACTCCGGAAGAAGTGATCAAACGTAGTTTGGATCCTCAAAGTGCTGCTATTAGTCGTGACGGTTTGGCCAAAACTATATATTCTCGACTATTTGACTGGTAAGATTCTAGCTTTTGAAAGATATCCTTCACTTTAATGGCTAATCATTGAACTACTCTCTGAAACTATCATACAAGATTGAAACTATAGAGAAATTCTAAGTTCCATATAGATTTTAATGTATATTTTCTTCCACATGCAGGCTGGTTGATAAAATTAATGTCTCAATTGGACAAGATCCTAATTCCAAGTCCTTGATTGGGGTCCTTGATATCTACGGTTTTGAAAGCTTCAAAGCTAATAGGTAAGGAATAATGATTTTAAATATGAATATTGGTTAAGTGTTCTAATCAACCCAAATATCAAAATCAAAGAGATGAGGAAAAAAATCAAGCAACTGTAAGCATTAGAGGCCACTGGTTGATAGGGTGAATTATATGAGTTTTAATTGGAGTCCCATTATTAGCTTAGCTTGGGTCTTGTTGTTTATTAAGGCCAAGCATTATACACTGAGTTATGTGCATGTTTCTTATAAGGAACCCTTTTCACTTTGTAGTTGTACTTTGGAAATTCTTGTAATTTAATTTCAGCATATCATGTTGTGCAGTTTTGAGCAGTTCTGTATTAATTTCACAAATGAGAAGTTACAACAACATTTCAATCAGGTGACTTTAACATATCATTCACTATTTGAGCTTTCTAATTTCTTTTGTTATTAGTTAATACACATTTTGTGGTATCCAGCACGTTTTCAAAATGGAACAAGAAGAATACACAAAAGAAGAGATTGATTGGAGTTACATCGAGTTTGTTGACAATCAAGATGTGTTGGATCTCATTGAAAAGGTTAAATATCTTTATTTATTTATTTTTCATTCATGATACCAAATTTGACATTGAATGTCAGGGTCATGAAAATGCTGTGGTCACCTTTTTCCTTCTTTTTGCATAGATAACCATTTTGATTTAACTTTTATAAGAAAATCTGCCAATTTTATCCCTCAGTAGTTATAACTATGGTTTGATATATTCTTACACTCAATTATTGTACATTCATGTTATCATGATATTCTGAAGTTAGTTGTGGCATCTTTATTTGACAGAAACCTGGTGGAATCGTAGCTCTCCTTGATGAAGCTTGGTAAGCTATTTTCAGTTTGGGAAATTCTTTGGCATTAAACAATTCTTAGAGAATCTTCTGTAGTTCTATCAAATTTCAACGTGTAAATTGTCCTTTTCCATTTTTCTTTCAGCATGTTTCCAAAGTCAACTCATGAAACATTTGCTAACAAGCTCTATCAGACTTTCAAAGTACATAAGCGGTTTATAAAGCCAAAACTTTCTCGAACGGATTTTACCATTGCTCATTATGCTGGAGAGGTAATGTAAACTTCACAAAATAATTTTGTTCATGCCAGGGAAGATTTTACGCTTACCATTAAAGTACTTGTTTTCAGGTTTTGTATCAATCTGATCAGTTTTTGGACAAAAACAAGGATTATGTTGTTCCTGAATATCAGGATTTGTTGGGTGCCTCCAAATGTTCATTTGTTGCTGGCCTTTTCCCCCCACTAAAAGAAGAATCTTCAAAATCTTCCAAGTTTTCTTCAATTGGGTCTCGTTTTAAGGTAAACCAAAATATCTAAATGCATGTGGATAGATTGTTTTCATATATGGCTATTAGATAGTGTGTACATCCATCTCAAAACCAATTGGCAACGAGAGGAGTAGTCCACCTATCTTATAAATCTTTGTTGGATTCTCCACTTTTCCAATGTGGGACAATTGTGGGATCCTAACATGCCCCCTCAAGATGGTGCCTCTTTTTGGGCTACCAATCTTGAATCGGATACCAATTTCATTTTATTGGACTGAATGCCCGTTTGGGTTTATGGGCTCTGGCACCATATTAGATAGTGTGGACATCCATCTCAAATCCAATTGGTAATGAGAGGAGTAGTCCACCTATCTTATAAATGTTTGTTGGATTCTTCACTTTTCCAATATTGGACAATTGTGGGATCCATGGCATAAGGATGAAATTACTGGGTTACTAAATCTAAATGCACCTTCCTAACTTAAACTTGGAAACTGAGATATCTTTTGTTGAAGGACCTCAACCTTAAGTGTTGGATTCTTTGTTGTGCAGCTACAACTACAATCGTTAATGGAGACATTAAATTCCACAGAACCTCACTATATCAGATGTGTGAAGCCAAACAACCTCTTAAAACCAGCCATCTTCGAGAACGTCAACATAATGCAACAACTGCGTTGTGGTGTGAGTACTGCTTTTCGTCTCGCTTATTTTTTTCAGCTAGCAACTGAATTTTGATTCTCCTTCCTCTCTACAATAAGTTCATGATCCTTTATAGGGTGTCTTGGAAGCAATCAGAATCAGTTGTGCAGGATACCCCACTCGTCGTGCTTTCTTTGAATTCATTAACCGATTTGGAATTTTAGCTCAAGAAACTTTGGAAGTAAAGTAAGTACGTTTAGTTTAGAATATATTTCAGTTCTCTTACTCTCATATACTTTTAAATTTTATGGTCTGGAAACAAGGAGCACATGTGATGCTTATTCTATAACTATATTGCTTAGAGCCTAGAAGACTTAATATTCTGCATTCTGAAACCACCTTCTTTTTTCTTGGTGAGCAGCTATGATGAGAAAAGTGTGTGCAAAAAGATACTAGAAAAGCAAGGACTTAAAGGGTTTCAGGTAAAGAAAGAAATTTCTTTTCACCTTTTTTAGACCCTGAAAACTAAAATATCCAAAACTTTCACCACCATTACATTAACCAAAAGAAATTTGATCACAAAGTTATGATATTTTTTTCAATAGCGGTGAGTGGTTGTATTTGTTCAAACATGCAGTCTTATAGCTTGCATTTTGCAGATAGGTAAGACCAAAGTATTCTTAAGGGCTGGCCAGATGGCTGAATTAGATGCTCGGAGAGCAGAAGTGTTGAGTAGTGCAGCAAAGACTATTCAACGGCGCACACGAACCCACATTGCTCGTAAACACTTTATTGCATTACGAAAGGCAACCGTCCGTGTACAATCTAGGTGGAGAGGTAAGCCATTTGAAATAACTTTCAAGTATATGAGCTATATAACAATCATTCATGATATCTCCTTTTATAAAGAACCCCCATTTATTTCAATTGATAAAAGTTTTTAAGCTTCCTGTTAAGTAGGCTGCTACTTTTCTTTTACTACATGTTGCATCTTCCATGGTTATAGGAAAACTGGCTTGCAAACAATTCAAGAATTTGAAGAGGGAGGCAGCTGCTGTGAAAATTCAGAAAAATGCTAGGAGATTTCATGCAAGAAAAGACTATAAAAGACTACAAAGCTCAGTGCTTACTGTGCAAACTGGTTTAAGGGCAATGGCAGCTAGGAACAAATTCAGATTTATGAAGCAGACAAAAGCAGCAATTATCATTCAGGTTCCATACCAATATTTCAATTGATCCAAGCGATCACTTATCGTTATTGTTAGATTAAATGTTTTTCTGCCGATATGTAAAACTGCAGGCTCGATGGCGTTGCCATAAAGCTGCCTCATACTATACGAAACTTAAACGAGGCGCAGTAGTTGCACAATGTAGATGGAGGGGAAAAGTTGGAAGGAAGGAACTTAGAAAACTCAAAATGGTGAGCATTGATCAATTAATTATCTTGTATAGAATTTTATTAATAACTATATAGATGAAATTTTATTAGGTGAAAATATCCCTTGATGAATTTGAATATGAGACATTTCCATTATCAATATCATGAATTAGTAGAACTTTAAAATGTTAAGTTGTATGCTTGGATATATGTACGAAAAATGGGACTGACCACTGAATAGGCTGCAAAGCCTTGTCAGTCCTTTTTTAAGCTTTAACTTATAAATGGTTAAATATCAACGTATAAGCTTTAAACATCAACAAATAATTTTTGTTATTATGCCAACGAAAGGGTCGGTGACCTGATGGTTTTTTTGTTTGGTGGTAATCCAGTTTAACACCATGGTCATGGGTTCGATCCCGATAATTGGTATTTGGCTCTCATTTATTTGAGAGTTGTACCTTCTTTGTGGTTTTGTGATCCCCCTGCCCCAACTTGTAAAAAAAAAAATTAAAAACCTGGGTTGATTTTGGCTTTAGCTGTAGATCATGACTTTATTTTAAATAAATTCCAAATACACATAAACAAGCATACAACTTCTGTAATTCTTGTAAATTCATAAAAACAATTCGCTTTTGACTTCAGTTACAGATAATGACTTATTGTTATAATATTTACTTTTGTGGAGTGGTTGTGATTATTGATATTTTATAACTAATTGTAATATTAATATATACCAATGTTGTATATTAGGCTTCATAGGTGTTCAAAAATATTGCTTAGTCAATTGATCAAGCCTCATCTTACGATTGCTGATAAATACAATTAGCATTTTCATATGATTCTCAGAATCTTGATCTCTAGTATTTGGTAACTCAAAACAATTATTTTTTCAGGCTGCAAGGGAGACTGGTGCACTTAAAGAAGCAAAGGATAAGTTGGAAAAAAAAGTGGAGGAACTTACTTGGCGCATACAATTAGAGAAACGTCTAAGGGTAGTTTTATGCTGTTTTAATATTTTGTTTGATAATATTTGTCACAGGTTATGTTTTATATTACAACTTATCCTTGGATAATGAACTATGGAAAATACACCCTAAGAAACCATTGTGTCAATGCATTTTCAACTAAATCTTAAAGAACCAGTCAATTTGAAACAATCAATTACTTGTAATCTTATTCTTCTTTTTGATTGTGACCCCACACGAGAGTCAAATTGAAACAATTAATTACTTTTTGTATTTATCATCCTTTTTGGTTGACCCCAGAAACTGAAGTTGTGCTAGATATGTATTTTGCTTGCTAAGCTTATAATCATCTATGCAGACGGATTTGGAAGAGGCAAAAGCACAGGAGACAGCAAAATATCAAAATTCTGTGCAAGAACTGCAAACAAAACTCGACGAAACAAACGCGTTGCTTGTAAAGGAGCGAGAAGCTGTGAAGGCTGTTGAAGAAGCACCTCCTGTTGTACAAGAAACCCAAGTTTTGGTTGAAGATACCAAGAAACTTGAGGCTTTGACAGAAGAAATAGATAGCTTAAAGGTAGTTATGATTTGGTTTATCATATATACTGATTTTTTTTTTATCTAAATACTTATTTTGTTGTTAGCCTTTTCTTTTCTCTAATTGGGTTTTAACATACTGAGTCCAAAATATTGGTGGCTATGCAAGTCTTGAAAGTCAATGATTTGGCCTAATTTCATTGGGGACAATCTTATATTCATTTCACTATCTTTTCTTTGTGTTATGATTAATTGGTATTTTGAACTACATGAATTATGTTTCTAACATTATCTTGTACACTTATGATATAATCAACTTCAGGAAATAGTCATTGTTTCAGGCATTAAGCAACAATGTTGATGTTGTAAAAATTACAGTTATTTGTTGTTTATCTCATAATAGATGACTGATGATGTTTTTTACTGAACATTTTTTAAAAAAATTTTTTTTACAACTCAGACCTCACTGGAGACAGAGAGAAACAGAGCGGATGAATATGAGAAAAAATATAGTGAAGTAGAACAGTCTAGAGAAGAGCAACGAAAAAAGTTAGAAGATACAGAGAAAAAAGCTCATCAGCTCCAGGAATCATTGACCAGGTAATATGGTTATTTTGAGAATGGATTGAGAAATAGTTTTGTCTACCACTTTTTTTTTGGATTGCATCTGTCATGTTCCATATTCATGGTTTCGAACCCGAATGCATAACAATTCTCTTTATAAGTTTAAGAACTCTTCAGTTGTCTTTTACCTGATTACGAGCTACTAACTTGATTTTCATGAATTGATTAACTGAACACTCTCTTGATTAGGCTAGAAGAGAAGCTTTCCAATTCGGAATCAGAGAATCAAGTTTTGCGCCAACAAGCTGTGTCTATGGCATCTATGGCACCTAATAAAGTCCTCTCTGGACGGTCTAGATCAATTCTTCAGGTATCATGAGATATTAGTATTGTACGGTAGATTAATACATTAATATTACTTATACTATGATGTTGAATATATTTATATGTGAAATTTGTATGACAAATAACAGAGAGGTGCTGATAGTGGTCATTATGGAGGGGAAGGAAGGACACCTTTGGTTAGTAAAGCTTATATTGAACACATAATTAGTTGAAGGACTCAATAAAAAGTCATGTTCTTCATTTTAATATGATGTTTCTCACTTCTAACTTGGTATCTCATTAACTGAATCAGGATTTACACAGCTCTTCTATGGTTAATAGGGATTCAGAAGTCGAGGATAAACCTCAAAAATCACTTAATGAGAAACAGCAAGAGAATCAAGAATTGCTCATTAGATGTATTGCACAGCACCTTGGTTTTGCATCGAACAGGCCAATTGCTGCTTGTATCATCTACAAGTGCTTGCTTCAGTGGAGGTCATTCGAAGTCGAACGCACCAGTGTATTCGATAGGATAATTCAAACTATAGGCCATGCAATTGAGGTTCAAACTGATTGATCTTATACTACAACACTCTTTTCTACATTTCTTTCTAACATTAGGAGCCACTGCTAACACAAATCCGCAACATTTGCTTTCCAGACTCAAGATAACAATGATGTCCTGGCCTATTGGTTATCGAACGCTTCGACACTCCTTTTACTACTTCAACGCACTCTGAAAGCAAGTGGCGCTGCTGGAATGGCTCCACAACGTCGGCGATCATCGTCAGCTACACTATTTGGGAGGATGACTCAAGTAAATGCAAAACAATTCTCAAATCCTTGTTATTATATGTATAATCTAGTATCAAACCTCCATTCTTTTTATGCTTTCCTTGACTTTTTCTAGAGTTTTAGAGGATCTCCACAAGGAGTCAATCTATCCTTAATCAATGGTGGAACTAGTGGTGGAGTGGACACTTTAAGGCAAGTTGAAGCAAAGTACCCTGCTTTGCTTTTCAAGCAGCAGCTGACAGCATATGTAGAGAAAATTTATGGAATGATAAGAGACAATTTGAAGAAAGAAATTTCCCCATTGCTAGGATTGTGCATCCAGGTATGTATATAATTAGTGCCCATGCCTGTAAATTAGCTAGTTAACTTCTTTTGTTTTATTTCTTCTTGACCACTAACTTTTTCTTATTCATGCAATATGAAAAGGCACCAAGGACATCAAGGGCAAGTTTGGTGAAGGGATCTTCTCGTTCAGTTGCCACTACGGAGGCCCAACGCACCTTAATTGCTCACTGGCAAGGAATCGTGAAGAGCCTCGGAAACTTCTTGAACACCTTAAAAGCAAATAATGTATGCAGCAGAACCTTTGTCTATTTACTCTCAATTTTCGTTTTACAAATACTATAAACCAGTTTTCATAGTCTGTCAACTAAGTTACCAGTGATTTCTTAAGTTGAAATCATCTCTTGTTATACTCGATAAGCATTCTATGTGCGATCTACTTTTCCTTGCTAACTGATCGAAACTTGCTCTAACTCGATGAGCAAGTCAAGCCTGGGAAAATCATGAGTCGCAAATAATCATGGTATAAAGGGGTTGGAAGGGGCATGTGGCCATAGGCAACAATAAGTATGATTGTGACACTATTTAGTTATTTGATTGCTTTGAAACAATTTTTCCTTTTAATCTTATATTCCTTTTTTTCCTTCTTATGTCCTATGTCATTATAGGTACCCCCATTTTTGGTTCGTAAGGTCTTCATACAAATATTTTCTTTTATCAACGTTCAACTATTTAACAGGTATTGAATTCTTCCGTTCCTTGTTCTTGAGGTACTTAACTAAGAACTTTTCTGAGTAAGCAAACATGTTTTCTCTTTTGGCAGTCTTCTATTACGACGAGAGTGTTGTTCGTTTAGCAATGGCGAATACGTGAAAGCTGGGCTGTCGGAATTAGAGGATTGGTGTTACAAAGCTACCGATGAGGTAACTAAGAACTTTTCTCAGTCAGCAAGTTTGCGTTAGGACTCTGGTCCTAACGATTGATACCACATTCACAACAAATATACCGACACAGATATATAGAAACAATACTATAAAATAGATAGATTCTGGAATAACCAATGGCTCCCTTCGTTACAAGGCAGAATTAAAAATGACGAGATATACTGAAAATATAAAGAAAACGATAAAGAACACTCCTACCGCTGTTTCGAGAGCACTGGACCTCTCCTCCCAAGTCCTTAGACTCTATCTCTCTTACAAAAACCGCCTATGGAATGCTCATATTTGCCCTTTCTAGAATATTTAGGATGATTAGAGGTCTCACAACACCATTGGTTTCAAAAACACCTTGTCCTCAAAGCGGGAATCTAGATTTGAGAGGTCTCACACTATGCTACTTCACCTTGTTTTGTTTCACATAGATACTAACTGATGAAATTCTAATACAGTATGCAGGTTCTGCTTGGGATGAGCTAAAGCATATAAGACAAGCCATTGGGTTTCTTGTATATCTCCATCCTTTTTACCATGTTAAATTCCTCCCACAAAACTTTTTGAATTAGAAACAAGAAACTGAGCTGAGTTCTTGCTCTAATGATGTAATAGGTCATTCATCAGAAGCCGAAAAAAACGCTAGACGAAATAAGTCACGATCTATGCCCCGTAAGTGAAATCTAAACGCCTTGTGTACAATGCATATGCCTAAGTACTGTTTTATGCAGCCTTTCACCTTTTCCTTAGAATTGAATGAACCAAATTCTTCTCTCACAGGTACTAAGTATACAGCAGCTATATCGTATAAGTACGATGTACTGGGACGACAAGTACGGCACTCATAGTGTTTCCCCTGATGTAAGATTTCACACATTATATCATATCTTGTAGTTCTACTCTAAAGATATATGTATGAAGCATCCTTGTTTACATTCATTTTTATCCAAAAGTGCATAGATTTTTATCGTTTGAATATGCTCCTAGGTTATATCCAATATGAGAGTGTTAATGACAGAAGATTCGAACCATGCAATTAGCAATTCATTTCTATTGGACGACGATTCGAGGTTAGTATCGACAACTTTGCACTAATTTATTTTATGAATTTTCTTTTGGAAAATATTACTATATATAGTTATTTTTCATGTGACTGCACAACTTTTCTTCCCATATAAAGCTTATTGCATTTGATCTCTTATTTTATAACCTTAGTTTCAATTTAGGATTGTAGAAATGTCATGCTTTCATTGGCATTCCTATCCTCTGATCAAATATTACCAGATTTTGTTATAATATTTTAGTGCACTAAGATTGGATTCAAAGATCTATGTGCTTAGCTGTTTATTAGGATTTTAGTTCGTCCAGACGTTGAGGCACGGGCCGTTTGAGGCATGTACCTCAGACGTCTCGGGTTTGAGACTGCTGGAAAGCATTTAAAATAGAATACGCTTGAAATATCATGAATCTAGGCCTTGAGATGTGGTATCAGACCCCTGGATGTAGTGGAGCCCATTAAAACCAACACAAGCAGCCCAGTGGGGGCAGTACCCTTACTTGGGCCGGGGGGCTCCAATTGACCTGCTATCCAAAAAAAGCTGTTTATTAGGATTTTAGTGACAGTAAACTTATAATTTTTCAATCTTGATTTCTTTTACCAAACACAGAACAGAACAACCTTAACATGTTTGTTGGTTGCTTGTGCTGCAGCATTCCATTCTCAGTTGATGATATATCAAAGTCTATGGAGCAAATAGACATAGGAGACATCGAACCGCCGCCACTAATACGGGAGAACTCAGGCTTCAGTTTCTTGTTACCACGAACAGACTAATGGACGAATCTTCAGTTTCTCTCACTCGGAGCATAATTTGTCAAGATTCAATCTGAATTCGAACCCCGGCATGCTTATTTCCTCAAGGAGTTATACAGATTCAATTGCAGTTTGAAAAGAAATGGAGCTTACTGTGCCTCCAAATTATGGCTTAGAAATTGGTTCAAATCAGTTCCTAGCATTGTAGCTCAACTTTCTTTACTGTACTTAGTATGAAGTTGTAGATTTTTTGAGACAGACAGTTAAGTAGAAGGCATCCTTTCATAGATTTCCACAATTTTCTTTGTATTTTAGTTTTATTTTCACTGAGATTGTTTCCATTACCTTTATAAATAATAATAATAAGCCATCAGTTGAGTTTAATGTTTTGATCAAATTGCTTACAAATCTATAACCTTCCATTGAGCAGTTAATCGACAAGAACTTAACTTAACTGACATGATTTATGAACTGATTAAATCTACAACCTTCAATGGAAGGAGCATTTTTTATTGTTCATTACTAAAAAAAAAAAAAGTTTCACTTACAGGATTGGTCAAATTTAGAAAATAATTGTAAATATGGTCAAATTTAAAAAAAAAAAAAAAAGGAGATATAGTCACTGAATATTAATAAAAATACTGTATTAATGAGTAGTTTTAATACTGCATTAAAGTGTATTAATGACTATGAACGTAAATATTTTAAAATTTGTCTATATTTTAATTATTTTGTGAAAACAATCCATCCATTACAATGTTCAAAATAATAATAATAAATAAATAAATTTGGAAATTTGTAAATATTTTAAAATTTATCTATATTGTAATTATTTTGTGAAAACAATCCAACAATTTTTAAAATAATAATAATAAATAAATAAATTTGGAAATTTGTAAATCAAAGATCACAGATAGTCAATGAGTTTGGTTCAAAGTCAAAGATAGAAGAATAATTTGTTTGATCAAAGAAGTTTATTTTTGTCGTTTGGAAATTATTTATTTTTTCTTTCCAGCAGATTGAATTGATTGATAAAAATGATTGTGATTGATGTGGATTTGCAAGTTTGACTAGTACTAGAATACGGCACATGAAAATTAAAAAGCTATTATGGATGCGACTAGTAAATATGATTGGAACACTTTGATAATTTCTATGCTTATTCAAACTTCAAATTTGACTTGATTTTATCAAATAAAGTAGGACAAAAATTAATTATATTCATTAATTTTTATATTCCATAAAAATTCTAAATATATATATATATATATATATATATATATATATAAGTTGAGGTTCTGTATTATATTAAGTTAGTTGAATTAGATATTCTAGAAAAATAGTTAAATTAGATTTAGCAATGTTATTTGCTAAATAAATTACATAAGGCTAACTATAAAAGTAATTGTTTCAAAATTAGAAGTAAATCATTCCAAGTTAGGAAATTCAGTTTAAATATATAGCTTTTTTTTATTAATATATAGTGATTCTTAAAAAAATAATAATAATAAATAAATAAATAAGAAAATTAAAAATTAAAAATAAAATCTAGATCTTGACCAATTGAAGCAAAGTTGAAAATGATCATATAGTTTGACATGAAAAATGTAGCTAGTGGATTTGTGGAAAGGGGTTTTTTTTTTTTTAATGTTTTATAAGTTATGTATATTTTTTAAGTAATCTTCCTAATCTTAATTTTGAGCTGTTGTCCTTATCCAAACCAAGTGACAATGTCTGGTAGTTTAGTTTATTTTGGTTTATTAGATATTTCTTAAAATGATTGAGACTTGAAATTAGATCCAGTTAAATATTATGGTTATGAATTTAATCTTGAAAATTGGTATTTAATTCTCATTTATTCGAGAGCAAAATTTATATAGGATTTGTAGTTCTCTTCCCTAATTTATATCATTAAAAAGAAATCACTTTTAGGTCGACTTTGTACTGGAACTATATTAACACAATAATGATCTTTAAAGTATTATATTCATTTATTTGAATAAATTCTTGTGATAGTTGAGCTAAATTAGTGCGATAGAGATGAAAAGATAGATGATCTAATTATTATTTTTTTAAATAAAATAAAGTATGATAGCTTTATTTTTAGTTCATGGGAAATTTAAATCCATAAGATCGTAACATCCTAAAATACACTTATATCAAAATTATTGTTTTTTATGACATTAGTGAAAATAGCTGCTTTAGCTCAAAATTCAAAATTTGAATGTATATATATATATATATATATAATTTTTTTTTTTTTTTTTTTTTTTTTTTTTTTAATTTATTTATTAGAGTTTGGACTTGGAAGATTTAGACTTGACATCATTATCAAATCTCTCCCACAATAATCTCCATATTTTATAAATGTATAGGTTACTCTTCACCTTTTCAAGGTGAGACAAGGTGATGATCTATAACAAGTTAACCTCAAGATGATACCACATTAAGAATATTATCTTGATAAAATCTGAATTTGTGGATCGATTGAATTATGTGCTTGGATTGGATCAAGAGAATAGTCTACATATTTTATAAAGATGTTCAGAACTCTCTACATTTTTAATGTGGGACACTATGAGGATCTCCAACCGAAAACATGTATATGATGATAAAAGATGAGAATAGCTACTCGACCGATAAAGAGAGCATGGGAAGGAAAGTAACCCACTTACTTTCCTTCGACACCTCACCCGACAACCACATACTATGATTACACTATGAGGATCTCCAACCGAAAACATGTATATGATGATTACATACAAAAATTGCAGAATCTTTGTATAAATTTCCAATCCAACGAACACAAACTCTCTACATAAATTCTATCAAAACAAACAAGGAGATTGGAATCCCATAAAGCTACCAAAATAACCATCATCAAGTTCGAGCAACGACGACGACATGTCGTTCGAGAACTCGACAACTTCCATTTCATGACCTGCATGCAACATCGAAAAAGATGGAGTACTCCGGCGGCTGCTTGCAGCTGATTTGTGGCTTCTCCGGCAAGGAACCGAACCGCCGGAGTCAACTCCAGTGAGTTGCTGAACAATGGCTCTAAACTCAGCTGCATTGCTTGCTTTGATGATCATTGGACTTGAAATGTACTTTACTTTGATGGGTTTTCTCTGAACTTTTGTGGAGTTTTCATTGTTTTGTTGATTCTCTCCACACTTCCCCATCACAAAATCAAAGAGAGAGAAAGAAAAAAGAAGAGATTTCGTTTATCTCTTTTTTAAGCTATAGATTTGGTTTATATATAAGTATATAAAGAGAGATATTTGTTTGTATTATTGTATTGTTGATAAGGGAGTTTGATTAATTTCTAGGAAGGAGAGTTGGTTATTATAAATAATAACTAAGAAAAAAAGGGAAGCATGTGGAATTGACTAAGGAAAAGTATTTGGTGTGTAATTAATGAAGCAAAGACTTGTGTGGTGCCAAATCTACAAAATTATTGGTCAATTTATTTTGTTGGGTTTGGTCTTCTTGGGTTGTTGGCTTCTAAATTGTCTGCTTAAATGTCATAATCCCACTTCCAAAACAAAATAATAATAAAAAGAAATCCTAATTAAGTTCTTTTTATGACCCTTGTGAATTCATGTGTATATATATATATATATATATATATATAGGGCTATGAATTTATTTAAAACCTTTTGAATTGGATTAAATGTAAAATTGTGTTGTAGGGTCTCATTCTATTGGAAATCAATTTAAGCCCAAATCTGGATTGTGACCTCTATTTAGTTTCAAACTATTGTATTTTTTTAATGTCCTTGTTGTTATCATTGTTTAACTAAGTGATGATATGAGAAAATCAAGGTTAAGAACCAATTTAGCCCAATTTTCAATTCTTAATTTGCTGTTATTATAAAAATGTTGGTTAGTTCTTAAACAATGACCAGGCAAAAAAAAAAAAAAAAAAAAATTGTCTAGAATGAATTTCTTTTTGTCCACTGGCAAATGGTAGAAGATAAGTAAATGGATAGTTCAATAAAATATAAATTTAAAAAGAAAGTAAACATAGTTCAACACATTTTCAAATTTCTATGTTGTTATTCCAACTAATAAAAGGGTACATGGGTAACACCCTAGATTTAGGATTCATAACCTTAACAATATTGACGTTCTCTTACATTGCTTATAGCTTGATCACATTATCTACTTGAGTATTTGAACTGCTTCTAAAAGTGAAAATTATCTTTATATATCAAATTTTTTAACTCCTTAAAAGGAAAACTTTTTCTATTACATTAATACTAGTTATTTCAACATTACTTAATCTCATTTACACATTTTTCTGATAAAAAATCACCTAATTAAGAACTACTATAAATTAAGCATGCTTAATTTTGAAGTTTATATGATTGAGTCATCTAAAAAGAACACAAATTTTGTTGGTTTATGCAATAATATCTATTCTTTTTAACTCTTTATTAATCATCATGAGTATATTTTCATGATCTCTTTCATTTGAATGCGGTTACAATTTAACTACGTACTTCTCATAACTCAGACTTTGCAAAAACAATTATTTGGTGCTTTTTAATTGGCCCAAAGGATTCTTTTTATGAAAGAAATTTCAAAGGATTCTTTTATATATATATATATAATATTAAAAAAAAAACAATAAAAAAAAAAAGACCAAGTTTTTTTTGTGAGAAGAAAGACCAAGGTTTAAAACATGAGAAAATTTGCAATCAATTTATAATAAAGTGTGTGCATTCCGAGGCATCGCCTGATTAATTACTTTAATTAAGTCTAAATTTTCCCATTTCTATCTTTTTGACCAATTTTAGAAAATCCCGAAACTAATTATATGAAAACTTATAAAAATATTACCAGACAAAAGCTTTTTGAAAAAAAGATAAATAAAATAATTATTTTAGCAAAGTTTTCACTTTATCTTTAATAATGTTGAAGTCAACATTTTTGGAGTAAAAATAGCCACACAACTCAAACTTTAGAATTCTGTTTGATTTTTGTATGTACTTGGAAAAGTGGAACATTGACAACTAAAAGGTCAAAATAATGACCTCATCATGTTAATCATCATTTCTTTTCCAATTATGATTAGTTATTAATATGGCAAAGTGAGCTTGTATTTATTTTTTATTTTTTTTATGACACATAGTTGGAGCTTCATTCTCATAGTTGAAATTTTAAAAAAATAATAAATAAATAAAACAAAACAGACTAATGTATACTAACTAACCTTCTTACTTATCTTTCAAACTTGGAAAAAGTCTTTTTTTAGGTTAAAATACTATTTTGGTCTCTCGATTTTGAGATTTATTCTATTTTGATTTCTAAACTTTCAAATATTTAATTTTATTCCATCGACTTTGTTGTTTGTGCAATTTTGATCTCTCAACTTTCAAATGTCTAATTTTTTATCCATCGACTTTGCTTTTTGTCCTATTTTGATCCCTCGACTTTCAAATGTTTTCAAATTTGGTTCTTAAACTATCAAAAAAGTTTTAAAATTGAACTTCAGTCAAATAAATTTTTTCTCACTTCTAAATTATTTTCTCTCTCTACCATCTTTCATAATTTTTCTCTCTAGAAATTTTACCTCTCTTCAATCCACCCTTCTTCCTCTCTTTGTTTTTTTTTTTTTTTTTTTTTTGTCTTCTTTCTTTCTCTTCCTTTTTCTTCTTGGTTCCATGGTAGACTATGAATTTTGAAAACAAAAAGTGACAAATCAAAGTAGGAAAATATTTATTTAGAAAAATTATCTCATATGTTAAACAATTCGATGAGATGGATTGAAGAGAGAATAGGAAAAAACAAAAAAAAAAAAAAAAAAAAAAAAAAAATGACTAGAGAAGTGGATTTAAGAGAGATAAAACTTTTAGAAAGAGAAATGATGAAAGATGGAAGAGAGAGAAAATAATTTAAAAGTGAGAAAAAATTCATTTGACTAAAGGACAATTTTTTAACTTTCTTGATAGTTTAGGGACTAAATTTAGATATTTGAAAATCGAATGATCGAAATTGGACAAACAAAAAAGTCGAAGGACCAAAATTGGACAAACAACAAAGTCAGGTACTAAAATTGGACATTTGAAAGTCCAGAGACCAAAATAAAAGAAACCCCAAAGTCGAGAGATCAAAATAGTATTTTAACCATTTTTATTTTTAAAAAAAAAAGTAACTTTTTTTAACGAGGACTAGTATGTAATTAACCCTTTTTCTACTTCAATTTAATTATTTATTATATACTTCTCTTTGGATTGAAAATTCAAATCCTCTATAAATTATTGAATGAAGCTATCAAATTTTCAATGTACTTATCTACTAACATTCGGATAAATACTCTTTTTTTTTTATTCCCCTTAATAGTTATTGGTTGCAAAATCAAAATATTTTGATTCCTCCTATTAACCTCTATTAATTTTTCCATTTGTTGTACAAATAAAAGAAAAAGGTTTTACTTTTTTTTTTTTTTTTTGAAATCAGAAAAAAAAAAGGTTTTACTTAAATCAACCTAGCACAGTGATTAATTGACATTTATCTTTGATTAAAATAATAAATGTTCAAATTGTCACCTTAAATATTATTAAACTAAAAACCGTCTTAAATTAAAACCATTTGTATTAACCGTGTTGCAAGGTTTGGACTGTCTTATGGTACATTTTAAATGTTAATTGCTAAATTACAAAAGTTTTCTGACTTAAAACTTTTAAATCAAAATTTTTGTATCAAAAGGAAAATTTTGAATCATATATTAAAAAAAGTACTGTTTCTTTATTTATTTATTTTTTTTTTTTGTTTTTGAAAATCAACCATTTTATTTCACTACCAAAGTGATTTTTAAAATCTGATTTTTTTTATTCGACCATATTTAAAATAAGAAATTTAAATTCATAACCTTTTTAATATAAAAAAGTATCTTTAAGTTAAAATCTCCATCCTCATTTATTGTTAAATTCGGCTTCATTAATCTACAATTAACTTTAAGAAGTCAAATTTTTATTTAAATAAAGGATAATTATTTTCTATAACATAATTGACTATGAGGAATAAATGGAAACCATGTTTTCTTACTATTACTAATAAAGGATAAGGAAAATAAAGACTATGGCTTATTTCAAAAATAAAATTAAACAAAGACTATGGTGACTTGGCAATTAAGAAGTCAAAGTTTTCATGATTGCTTTGAATGTTGATGCAAATGTGTACCAAAATAGTTTCCTGCAAAATCGAGAACATAATTTATGATAATTAAAAATTGAGGGATGAAAACAAGAACTTCAACAAAATTATACCCCAAAATGAAATCAAATATAAAATTGCAAAACTTATTTTGATTCTGAATTTTCAAAAAATAAAAAAGCCTATAAATTTGTAAAATATTTTTTAGACCCTAAATATCAAATAAATAACTATTTTGGTTGTGGTTTGAAATTTCGGTTTTAACAAATTGATATATAATTTTGAATTAACATACTCATATATTGAAATTAAATAAGTTAGGGCTGAAATAAACAAAACAATATTGAGTGAAATAGGTGAAACAATAAACAATGATCAAAATGGAGCATTTCTAAAAAGCATGGTTTAACTTGTCGAAAATGTATTAGAAACTACATATGTTGTTCGAGTTCCACATTCCCTATTGTACTAAAAAATAAATATTTAATATATATATATATATATATACTATAAAACCACAACACCAGAAACTTGCCTCATCTTTAACTAAGCTAGATCGAGCTCAAGTAAGTGTATGTTTCCCAAACGGCCACAATCTAATGAGTCTTGAGTGATACCTAATTCAATCTTTGATATAATCTTATTTAGAAAAAGAAAATGAAATTCAAGACTCAGCCTTATATAAATAGATTATAAAAATTGATTCATTGAAGGTAATTTCATCATGATTTCTCTAAACTCTTAGTTTATTGATAATTACTTGCATCACTTTTGTTTAGACAACTGCCTTATTTTTTTCTCAAAATATAAATTTATTTTGCATCACTATTTACTCCTATTTATGCAACAACAATCTAGAAATGCAACTTTGCAGTTAGCTAAGTCAAAAGGTTTAGTTTGCATCTATATGAGATGATAATTGATTTGAATGTTGAAAATCAACATTAGACAAAAGATTGATTTAAATGTAGTCAATTCATTAAAGTCATAATAATCTCTTGATCAATTATTTTATAATATGCTTCTCAAAAAAAAAAAAAAAATAAAGTTATAGTATGGCTTAATGGACCATTTAAAATGAGTCAAATACACAGTTTACCAGCTTTGTTAATTATGTATTAGAATAATAACAACATATTTAAAACAATAATAATAATAACAACAATAATAATAATGATCTTTTTGGCTTACTTGTTTGACTGTCTAAAGAGTCCTATTAATCAATAATTTAGAACTAATAATGAATAAACTATGGTTTGTGAGACTTAATAATATGACTTAATTGTGACAGTTGGTTTCGTATTTCTTTCTTAGATCCATAATTTCCACTGAAATTATGTCTTTTATTCGAAAAGAAAAATTATGAATACCTATACTGGTTGTTTATATAATTATTGGTTTATACAGTTGGCGTATATATTATAGGTTCAATTAATATATCATTTACTAAAAAATAGTTTTCAGAGAAAATTAATTAGAACTATTTTGTTCAATTTCTAAAAATCAATCGATTTTTTCCTTTTTTTAAATCAAAATCTGTCATTTATGACTATCTATTAACTTAACAATTGATTTAACTGTATATATATTTAGGTTATTTGTGCGAATATCTTTTTTAGTTAAGACAAAAAAAAACTTTATAATTAATTCACTCGCATATTTCAAATTTGAGATGTTTAAAAAAAAATCATAATTAAGAGATTTCATACCTTTGTCTATGGATGTTAAATTTTATGACTTATTTATGCCATTTTTTATAACCATTTTGTTTTTAGTTTTTGTGTTTGAAATTTAAGCCTACAACAATTATTTTATTATATGTTTTTTTCTTACTTTGATATGTATCCTACATATATTCATAAAAACCAAACTAAATTTTGAAAACAAAAAAAGTACTTCCAAAAACTTAAAAAAAAAAAAAAAAGATGGAACACATTGATATATAGTAAGAAAGATGGAACACATTGTAGAAATTTTGTTTAAAAATAAGCTTAAATTTCAAAAAAAATAAATGTTATCAAACGTGACCTTATTTATTTGAGTTCCAATATGGATAGAAAAATTATAGCTTTAATCAAGTATAGGTCTTAATTAATAATCTTATGTCAATCTGTTATCATATGTACCAGATAATTATAAAATTAGAGATTTGAAATTGTTTGTTGATTTTTTTTTATAAAGATTATATCAGTTATCTCTAACATAATAAATACAAAATTCTCACATAAAAACATACTATAACATTCTCACTCACTCATAATTATAATTTTTTTAGAAAACAAAATCCATAAAACCTTCTCCTTCACCTTGATCTCCATATATCAACATAAGAAGCTTGAGACTCAGAAAAAGAACCTTCCATTTCAACTCTCCAGTCACGACCTTCGCCAAAGACCGAACCATTACGATCCTTAGCATCGAAAGAAGCGGCCGCGGTAGACGGCAGGGGATAAAAAACATGGTTGAACTGTTCATGTGATTGATCAAAAGAATCATGAGGAGAGTCCTGGCCAGTGAACTTCTGAACAATGGCTCGAAACTCCGACTCGTTGTTTGCCTTCACCATCATCGGATTGGAAATGTACTTCACTTTGATGGGCTTGTCGATGATCTCCATTTTTGCTTTGTTGGGAGCTTGGATTTGTTGGTGAAGATGATTAGGAATTTGTTGGTTTTTAAATTTCTCCATTAGAGAAACAAAGCCAAAAAAAAAAAAAAAAAAAATGATAATGAAAAGAAGGAAAAGGGGAATTTGATATTAATTGTTGATTTGTTGTAAATGAGACTAAGGGGTTTTGTAGTGTTGTAAAGTTCAAAAGGGAGGTTCCTAGAAGGAGATATTGATTGAGAAAGAAGAAGAAAAAAAAAAAGATGTGTGTCCTTATCTAATGTTTGAAAGTGTAATTTTTTTTTTTTTTTTTTTTTTTTGATATTCGTGACTGTCCAGGTCAGTTTGCGCGCATCTCAACTAATGTCACGGGATATACCCACTCGAAAACCTTTTTTACCACTTGAGCCACTCTATGATTGTTTGAGGATGTAATGTTAAAAAATCTCAAACAAACCTTATATGATTTATAAAATTGAAACACAACGTTTATAATATATATGGATTATATTTTTCATTAGAAATATTTTGAGATAAAACTTCAAAATTGTTGTAGTGCAGCCAGTACATATTTTATACCATTTTCGCATTAATTAAATTTATTCACTCAAATATTACTTTTGAAAGTTATTATAAAATGACAAAAAAAAAAAATTAATAGCATTTTATACGATCAAGTAATAAAAAAATTACATGTTTGAGATTCTACTCCATTAAGTGCTATTAAACTAAAGAAAACATCCAAAACTTGTTCTCTAAGACCATTGTAATTTTATATTAAAAAAACTTATTTAGAGGAAGTCTAAAAGGTCTATTTCAATTCAAGTTTGACACTAATTTTATATGACACTAAATAGAACATTTTAAAGAAATATTTGTAAAATTAGGAAACTTTTGTTTTGCAGTTTTAATTTTTGTTTTAAAATTCTGAATTTACCTTTTTTTTAATACAATTTTGCCATTTCATTCATTAATTGCTTTCATTTCAATTTTAAAATGACATTTCATACTTTCCATACGTAGAAAATTTATTACATTTAATTGATTGATTTTAAATGTCATAATTAAAATTCCCTTAATTAACAAATTCTACCTAAAAATAGCATTCCTAAACTAATTTCTAATTGCACGGTTGTCTTTTACCCTTTATTTCTAAATCCATTTTATCTTCTTCATTTTTCGGATCGATTTCTTCACCATATAATTCGACTAACAAAATCTCGCACTCGCTAGTATTGACCGTCATTTCCAATCGGAACCACACCAAGCTCTGTTTTTCGACGTATTCTATCCAATTTAAGCCACACAATGTGCTGTCATTTCTCTTTGGTTTTGTTCAATTCCCGTCTTG
Source organism: Sechiopsis laciniata (assembly GCA_037833695.1). Lineage (NCBI taxonomy): Eukaryota > Viridiplantae > Streptophyta > Magnoliopsida > Cucurbitales > Cucurbitaceae > Sechiopsis > Sechiopsis laciniata. The sequence continues at coordinate 2,645 of JBBMKA010006471.1, read as the reverse complement.
TTTCAACGTCATGTGTCCACTTTCTTGCCCACACAGTGTTTCGCGACCACACAGTACTGACACTTCTGTCGGTTCTATTCGCTTTCTAGCGGCTTTCAGCGTGTTTAATCTTTGGTCTTCACAATGTTTGTTATCTTGTAAAGCTACCTAACAATACAATATTTAATCGATAGGAACACCTCAATACCGAACTAGTAATACCACTAATTATGCTTTCAATGTTCTAGTTTTCCATTATATGTAGTACTATATCAATAGTATATATTGTATGTAGAATTATAGCTTTCACATCCTTTTTCAATACTGTTGTATAATGTGTACTGTATATGTTATGCATATAAGTACATATTGTAGTTTTTTATAACATAAAATTCACTTCATAATATAGTATTATTAACTTACTAACTATATTTATTCAACATTACGGTTCGGGTTGTATGTTGTGTTTATATTGTCTGTATGTTGTGTTTATATTGTATTCATTAATTTTTAAATATGTAATACCATATTGTTAACACATGTGTATTGTACCAATAATACAATATTGTTTGTACATGTTAGTAATATTGTATATACATTCACATATTACATGATATATACTATATAATTTATATAGTGCCCTTAAAGTTTACCGTCGATTCTATTCATATACAATTCCTCTTCCAACTCCTATTGTATTCATTACTTTCTAAATGTATAATGTTCTAATATTTCCATAATGCACTGTCATTATACGATAATTCCAGGATAGTATTGTTCGCGTTATGAATGTAATGCTCATAATCTGTTAAATGTTTAATATAAGGATGTGTATTATGAAACAGTAAATATAAAATTAAACATCTTGCAAAATTCTAAAGTTCACGAGTTTCCATACGGTAACAAAAAAAAACATCCAAAAACTAACTCTAAAGGTAGGACATTAATTTAAAATTCGGAGGATCAAGAAATTACATATTTCCTTTTTCTTTTTCATTCTTCATCTTTTTTTCTTCAGCTGACCCTAGCTTAGACGTGAAAGGAGACTGCATGATCTTTCATTGTCTTTTCTTCCTAACTGCCATTTTTGCATGTTGTGTATGAAAAAATAGTTCATGTCATTTCAACTACATAGACAACGCATATAAAATTAGTATATTACAACCAGTATTATTCATAATATACTAATACACGGTATAAATAATACTGTCATACCTCATCAACATACAATAGTGAATTAGATGCATTGCAACTTGCATCTACATCCCTGTGTTTGACCTAACATCGAACCAATAGTCAACATGAATATATGAATAAATGTACCGTATAATAATTATAGTATTACCTCAGTTCCGAGTTGGTCAACACCTTTGCCTTTTTCATTCTCAGCATGCATTTCTCCATTTCCATCTTCTTCAATAGCAACTAAAAAACATATATTATACACCATACTATTCGACAACCACTATACAGTAAATGCATTTAGACTTCCAAACTATATTGTACATGCATTTAAACTACTGAACTCCTAACTCCAGAATCCCCCCACTACAATACCCTGTAATTTATACTCATATCCCCAGAATCTTTTCACTCCCCACTATCGAACACCATATTGAATGTTTTTAAAAAACCCTAAAAACTGAACATAACTATATAAACCTACCGTATGATGACCTTCAGTTTGTCTTTCGCCGTGTTTCCGATTTCGATCATCAATCGCAAGAACGTTGAAACATCGTCGAGATTGCCAAACCAAAGAGTTTTTTTCGGAGAAATCAAGAAGAATACGAAATGATGGAAAAATTTTAAAAGAAAATAAATGAAAAGACGATTTCTTTTTTAGCTTTTTTATTGTCTTTAATGTTCATAATAAATACAAGCTAATTTAGAGATTTGTGGGTATGGAATGTGGAGAGTTTTTCCAAAATGGTTAATAATTCGAAAACTAAAAAATTAATTGAGGAGAGTATTATTGTAAATGACAATTTAGGTAAGTAATAATGTAATTAATATTTTTCGAGAAACTTATATTTACAAATACTTTTCAAATAGGTTTATTTATGAAAAAACTCATAATATTAATAATGGTAATATGAACAAAAAAAATGTAAAAATATCTTTAAATTAATTTGTTTAAAAAATAGAGTAATTTTAAAGAAAATAAAATTAACAAAATTTATTAAAAAAGAAGTTTTTTTTTTTTTTTTTTTTTTTTTTTTTTTTTTTTTTTTAATGTTCATAGTAACTCGGCGTCATTAAATATATTCCTGTGAAAATGATATTTTAATAATTTTTAAATAATAATTATACATTGAGCACAAAATATATAAAATTCATTTCAACAAAAAAAAAAAAAAAAATCTAAAAGTCTTAAACTTTATGCTATTTTCAACTAGAGAAATGATCCTAAACATGTAGCTTTAAGGGATTTGATATACTCGTTTGACAAATTAAAAAAACATGTGGCCATGACAATTTATTATTTTAAAGTTGTAAATAAAATTCCACAAGACAACAGCCAATTACATTACTTTTGATCATATTTTTTATGTCCACTTTTATCTTAACAAACTTTTGACCGAACATCGAAGAAATTTAGGATTATATATGAAAAAATCTAAAAAATTAAAATAAATAAATAAACAAATATATATATATATATA
>JBBMKA010006470.1:0-10242 GCA_037833695.1 Sechiopsis laciniata | reverse complement strand
TTAGTGTTTAAAAAGTAGATGGACTACTCCTCTCATCACCAATTGGTTTTGAGATGGATGTCCACACTATCTAACTTTGGACTCACGCATGTCATTGTCGTGTAAGATCGTGAGTTGGCTTTACGATTTTTATTTTCTTTTCTTTTTTTAGTTTGTCTTTTTCTCATAAACACACATTTTATTAGGGGTATGCGAAAAAAAACGGATAATTCGAGCAACTCCGACTACTCAACCCAACCCGTAAGATTGTGTTGGGTTACGATTTTATAATTTTCAGCGAGTTGGATTGGTTCTGAGGTTGGCCAATTTTTTGCTCGTTCAACTCAACCTAACCCGAACTAAAAACAATATTTTATACATATGTATAAATATTATTTTTAGTTCGGATTAAGTTGGGTTGAACGAGCCAAAAATCGGCCAACTTGAAATCAACCCTATCTACTTTCATGTCATGTAATAGAGAAATGCATTTTATGATAGTGTTTAAACTTCCAAGTGGAGCCTAAGTGAGTATATCGTACTCAATTCAATTCCAAGGAAACTCTTACATATTATGTAACCTGTGAAATGCACTTATGAATGAGTTGAGAAGTGTATTGGTTGGCAATTGTCACCATCTTTTTTATATATATGTATAAGATTAATTAATAAAACAGATTTTTAACATATTGAAAACAAACATGCAATAATAAAATAGGTAACATAGGTTGAAATATAATTTTATCTACCTAGGTTCAAGTATAGTTTATATATATAAAGTTCAAATATACGATCATTCTTTTTTGTGTGTGTTTACATATTTATGGACTATAAAAGTTAAGTTTTAAAGAAAAATGAAAGAATTAATACAACATGAGAACCCAACCCAAAAATATAGGGTTGGGTTACTCTATTATATAGGGTTAGATGGATTAGTGATTTTTTTTTTTTTTTTACCAACCCAAAAATTTAAGTTGGCCAAAAAAATTTCTTGAATCCAAATCCAACCCGGACAATGTACACCCCTACATTTTATACTAGTTGAGTTATGATTTTGTTGACTCTTTCGGTTCATCTTTTTATTAATAAAATTCATTTCAATATGCTTTGTTTTTTTTTTCTTTTGAAATATGCTTTATTTTAATACTATTTCAATATGCTTTGTTGTATATATATATATATATATCATTTTGTTAATTATTTTAAACTTAAGAGTAGTTAAACAAGCAACTCCCAAAGTATTAAACTCGCCACTTGGCCAAAAAGAGTTGTTTTTTTCACGATTTTTTTTTTTCCATCTAATCATGCAAATACTGAATTCCATCTCACGAGTTTCAAAATAAGAAAAATAAAAAATAATTGTTTTTTTTTTTAAATTATTATTGAAAAAACTCCATCTCACGTGAAAATACAGTGAATAAATAAAATTATTTTTAAAATAATTTTTTAAGATATGGCGTTCCAAGTAATTAAAATATAGCTTCATATATTCAAACATATATGGCTAATTTCGATCTTGAACAAATAACTGGAATTTCAAATACTATGAAAACAACTTTGTTTTTGGGTAAAGTTTATATGTTCAATCTTAGTCATTGAAATCTTCTAAAAAAACATCTCAGTCATTGAAATAATAAAACTTTTAAAGAAATTCGGATTAATATAATGTTTAGATTAGTTTTAAATTTTAATAAATTGTTAATGTAATTATTTTTATATTATTTTAGAAACTCCACCTAAAATTTATGAATTAAAAACGGATGTTTTCTTAAAATATAAATTCAAAATTATATAGTAAAATTTTGTAATATACATTTTAGTTCCTAAAGATTAAAAATATTTGTTTTTTTTTTTAAAGGTTTTATTCTTGTTACTATCACTGTTTACTTGATATCTATTTTTCTAATGCATATTTTAATGTCATTTGAACTAATGTCATTTGAACTTATTATTTATTTTAATCTAAAGTTGTTATTAGAATCACCCTTTCTAATTTATTTACTTATTTATCTTTAAAAAAATCATAGCGACCAACTAAAATGTCTTTAATATGTGCACAAATATCAAATTCATATTATTTATATTGTTAAGACAATTAAAGGACCAAAACGATAAATATTTTTTTTTATAAAAACTTAGTAACTAAAATAAAATATTATGAAATTTTAAGAATTTATATGAATGGAACTCCTAGTTTATTTTTAGTTATTGTTAAAACTCAAATGATTGCTAAAAAAAATATGAAGAAAATTTAGGAAAATTATGAGAAAAAAAATTAAGTATTATTTTTTAAAAAATAATTATTTAAGAGGGCCTTAAGTATATATGTATATTTTTTAGTATAAATTAGAGGAGGACACCAACAAAACTTACATAGAGGCACTAAATATTAAAAAGCTTAGCACCGACAATAAAAAATGTAAGTTTTAAGGTTAAAATTTAATATTATATATAAAAAAAAAATAGTTAAAATGTAATATATATATATATATATATATATATATATATATATATATATATCACACTTTTTTATATATCACACTTTTATATTATTATTATTATTATCATTATTATGTTAAAATTATGCCTAGGTAGAGTAGTTTCGCTGTACCTTTGATTCTAGTTTTATTAAAATACACGCCAACCCATCTTGAAAATAATGAATCTTTTGATGATAAATCTCACCCCTAAATAATTGCGAATTACAAGAAAAGTCAACAATTATGACACGTGGACGGTGAAGAGGACTCAGCAAAGGTGGGTGAGAGAGAGTGCTACATTAGAAGTGGGTGTAGGGAACCAGAACCCGCAGCAGGTTGTCTTATTTGGACAGCAAGGGATTCTAGGGAAAGCACGTGGTAACCACCGAAAACCATGGGCCGGTTTAAAATTTAAACCCGGTTTTGGACATGGATGGAAATCGCCATGGTTGCCAAGTCGAAATTGGAAAAACCAATGAAACCGATATAACGGTTTTTTTGGAAAAAAAATCAATAACAATGGAAAAAAGATAGATCGAATTTGTAACTTCACGGTTATTAAATTATATAAGATATTATTAGAATTTTTCTTTTGACATAAATATAACGGTTTGAGTAACAAATATTGGTGGGTTTAATTTGATGATATTAGAGAATATAATTAGATTTTGCATTTAGTTCCTTAATCTTGATGATTATGTCGACTTATTTACTTAGTTATGGAAATTTAAAACGTTTCAATTAGGGTTTTAAATTTCTTTATTTGAATTTTAAGATTTTAATATTTTATATAAATAATAAGGGTGGTTGAGAAAAAAAAATGTTTAGAGCATTTTTGCTTCTTTCATATTGTTAAGATATGAAATTTCTCTTTGTTGACTCTGGAATTTCGGCCAATACGAAATTGTCACATCATGTATAAATTAATGACAGAATTTAATTTATTTTTGGGCCAATTAAAAATTTATAATTATCCCAAAAGTAATTGAAACAGAAGTGATTTTTTTTGGAATTTGGGTTCAAATTAAACCAAGCTCAAATGTCATTTAGACCCAATATAACTAAACCCAATGGTCTGGCCCAAAAGGGCCCAAGCTCACGAGGCCAAGAAATCTCTATAAATAGAGAAATTTCTCTCATTTGCAGGGCACAGAAATCAAGGCATTCAACCAAAGATTCAGAGAGAATTCAATGCATCTTCCATTTCAAATCCAAAAGCCTTTAAGATTCGTCAACGAGTCAAAGAATTCATAAACAAGCTTCAGAATTTAGAACACTCAACGACAAAGGCTCCAACAAACCGATCGTCTCTTCGCTTACAGGTTGAAGATTCAATCACTTCCGTTTGCGAACAAGCTCGCAAGCCCTCAGATCAACATATTCAAATTCCACATCCTGAGAGAAAGAATCAGAGGATAACAATTAGAGATTGTAACACACGCACATACTCAAATCAATAAGATTCAAAATCCATTTACACGTGTCTTGCTATTAAATTTTGCAGCAAAATTTCGTGTGAACACTCTTTTATTGTGATAAATTATTGAATGGTAGGATATAGAGATTTCTTGTGTGTGGAACGTAACAAAGCCAAGTATTGTTTCATTTTTTAAGTTAAATTACCTAACAATTTTTTATAATTTGAGCATTTTTTGCTTCATGAAAACATTCTTTTCTAACTTGTTACTTGATATAATTTAAGCAATTTTTTTTTTTTTAATATTTTCAGCTTATTGATCGAGTTTTGAAGGTTTTGATTGTCGAACTACAAAAAAAAATGTTTAATAAATGTCTTTGTTGAACTATAAAAAATGTAGTCTAATTTCTTTTTACTTTTTTGTTTCAACCAATTATCACACACAAACATTAGGATTTAATTGAAAAATGTTAAAATTATGAGAATTAAATTATATAATAAAAAGTAGCTTAGTAAAAAAAAACTGACATCTCTATTATAAGCGCATATTCTGAATTATACTTTTGTTTTAATTTTTAATTATATTATTTTGTACATGTATCAATTAACATCGAGTATTACTAACACAAGAGTAATACGACATCAATACGTACCTATAAACTAAACTCCCTTCATTTTAAATTATTTTGAGAAAAAACATTGAGTATCAAAAAATTGTTATTTTGTAATATCACCAAGTTTTATCGTAATTAATCCTTTTTTTATTACTGAAATTGAACCGGATTTCCGAAAACGTGAATATGACTTGTGAGTATTAATTAGGTTGCAATATGAATATCTCTCGACGTAGTAATTTACTTTTTTAGAATTATTCATTTTAGGAATTAAATTGATTCCTCGTGGTACAAAATAATCTGATTCTCGAGCAATAAATAAACGATAAAACAGTAAAACTAACAAAATAATAATAATAAAAAACAGTAGTTGCCATTAATAAATCAGATTGCATAACCTTAGCACTTTTAGTACTACAATAATATCAATAACTTACATTTAAAATAATAATAATAATATCAATGATTTAATATTATGTTCAGTGTTTAATGTCAATATCCCCCAAGTGATATTTTATTTTTGGATAAAGTAGATATATTCCATGCAAAAATGTTGATTTTTTTCGTAGAAATCTCAGGTTTCAAATTTTTATATAAAATGCTTGTGAGTTTTTAAAACCATTAGGTTAACGACGTATTAATAACAAAAATAAAAAAAATTAATGGTCTATTAGCACATATTCGAAATTCTATTGGATATAAAATTAAGGGATTTTTTTATGGGTTTTGAGTGAAGTTTCTATTTAGTATTTATATATGTTTAGTATTAATTCATTTCTACTCTAAGATCACGGATTTGATCCTTGTAATCGATATTTGTAATCTCTCTCCCCAACTTGTACTCAAAATATATATATATATATATATATATATATATATATATTTCAAAATTATCAAATACAATTACACTAAAATGACAGTAGACTAATTTTAAATTACAATAAATTGAAATGGTTTTTTGGTTCATGATATGAAATTTATTACCAGATGTCGGTTAAGTTATGTTCATTTTGACACAAAAATAAAAATTAATAGACACATAAGGACCAAAATTGAGCATTATAGAAATGTTAAAGATGTTAAGGATAAACTGTCATGAGGTTGCTTCAAAAAATAAAAAACCTACCATAGAGACGTAGCCTATTGATCAGAAGAACGTTAATACACCAAAAGATTGTAGGTTCAATTTATGGTGGTCACCTATCTAAAAATTAGTTTCTTACGATTTTTTTTAACATCTAAATGTTGTAGGTTTGGTGGTATTTCCCGTTAAAACAATTAAACAGACTTGGACATTCATAGATACAAAAATAATAATAAAAAAAAAAAGAAGAAAAACAATAAACACATTTAATTTGAAACCTTAGGACTAAATATAAATTTGATCTAAAACATAAATACTAAGAAACAATTATCCCTAGAATTAAAAGTTGAGTAATCTACTAAACAACACCAAATTAAACTGTTACCCTGAAATCGATATTTAACTCTCATTTATTTGAGAGTAATTGTCCTCAAAGAGTGGTGCAGTGGTTGAAGGTTTGGGCTTTAAGAGTATGCTCTCCTCAAAGTCCAGGTTCAGACTCACCTGCCCAGCCTACGGACAGGCGTGATTACCTTGTTTAAAAAAAAAAAAAATTCAGAGTAGTTGTACCCTCTTTGTAGAGTTTATAGTCCTCCTCCCCTAACTCATACTAAAAACGCAGCAAATTAAACCGTTTAAAGACTATAATCATAACCTAACCTAATATTTTATCTAAATTGACTAGCTAACCTACCCTTATATCACATCCAAAAAAAAATTCAATAAAATATTATTAATACTCATTAATATAGTATTATTTATTATTAATACTTATGATTATGATTGTTAAATTTTTTGTTAAAAGTGACAATATTTGTAATTATTTTTTGAATTTAACTAATCTCGTAAGTTATCAAAAACAACAAATCATAGGTTTTCTCTCCTCTTAAAAGGTTCAAGACAAAGGCCCAAGAACTAGAATCGGGCTTCAGCCCATATGGGAATCAAACGTTTTGAAGGAATATAATTATTCGCAAATATTATCCTAAAAAATAAGGCAAAATACACTAATAGAAGTGCCGTTCAAAAAAAAAAAAAAACACTAATAGAAGATTTTTTGTCTTTCACATTTGAATTTAGTTTCTTTTTCTTTTCACCATAGAAATTTAGTTCTTATTTGATCTTTGAGTTTTCAAAAGTGACGTATCTATTATTGAGTTTTGAAATTAATTTATAATAGGTTACTAAAATTTGAAAATAGTTTCCAGAAGATTTTTCAATAGAATTGATATCAATTGGCTTAGCAAAGTGATGATGTAACAATGAACTAGGCTTTTCATTATATATAAGTGTTTGGTGGGATGGGATGGGAAGATAAAATATGTAGTTTGTTTATTTGATTTATTTATAAAATAAATATTCAGTAATTTTTTAATATAATTTATTTATTGATTAAATATTATTTTAAAATTCATTCATTTAATTTACTATTTAAATAATATTTGAAATTTAGTAGATCATAAAAATTATCAAATAAAAAGTAAAATAATTAGACTTCATATTTGAAAAAATAATAAATTAAAATAATTTGATGTAGATAAATTTTATATAAACAATTTTTTTTTTTAAATAATCAAATTTTATATTTTTTTTAAAAAATATTATAGTCATAGTTTAATATTTTTTATTTAAGAAAAAATATTATTTTAAAATTTATTTAGTTTAATTTATTATTTAAATGTACTAACAAATATTATTTAAATAAAATATACAATTTATTAGTTATTAAAATTATCAAATAAATAATAAAATAATTCAAATAATGGAACTTAAAATTTGAAATAATCATAGTAAAATTAATTATCAAAATAATTTGATTAAAATAAATTATATATAAACAAATTAAGTTTTAAAACCAAAACAAGATTATTAAAATAAAAAATAAAAGTTTAATTAGTTTAATTATTTAATAATGATATCTATTTAATTTAAATACAAGAAAAACTTAGTTAATTTAATTCTTCACTAATTAAAATTACAAATTTCAAACATACAATTTTGATGAGTTTTAAGGATATGATTTTTTTTTTAAACATGGTAAATATCGTATTTTAAAAGAAAAGATGCACATAAATAATATACAATAAATGAATATAATCAAATAAGTTTATAGGGATGAGTTGGTTCATAAACTCAATTTTATATTTTATTTAAGAGAGAACTTAGATTCAATTCTTAGTTTTGATCATTTAATTTTGAATAAATACACTAACAAAATATTATAAGGTCGGTATGCTCTGTGACATTAGTTGAGATACGCGACAAGCTCGAACAGTCGCGAATATATAAAAAAAAAAAAAGCAACTCACAAAAAATTTAAAGAAAAGAAAGAAAATATTAAATTGAAAAGTGGATTTATATATATATACAAATAACTCAAATAATAATAAAAAAATTTGAAAATAAAATCAGAAAAAACTTTAAACGAAAAACAAAGGAACAAAAGAAAAAATTAAATAGTTAAAAAAAAAACATAAACGACAAAAAACTTAAAAAAAAAAAAAGGTAAAACATTAAAGTAAAGGTAAATAAATTAAAAAAAAAAAATGTAAAAGGATGATTTAAAACAAAAGGGAAAGACTAAAAAAAAAAAAACACTCTGACGCGCCAACTAATTTCTTTCCAGGTGGTTTATTTTATCACTGCAGGCCGAATAAAGAATTGTAACCCATCTCTTCTCTTCCCTGGCCCAACCCAGTTCTCCAAACATGCCCATACTATTTTATTTTAATTATCTCGTACATATTTATTTTAAACAAACAGAAATTTGTTTAATTTATTTTTATTATCAATGATAAATTAGAAACGTGCAATTTAAAATGAGTATTAAATTCTACGGTAACGAGTTCAAACTCAGAAATCAGTACTTATCTCTCATATTATTTGAGAACAGTTTATGTCCTAGGGTGTGTTTGTTTTTGGCCGAAAAGAGTGGAGTAAAGGGAAAGAAGTGGTTAATAATAGTTACAAATGCTTATCTACTCGTTTGGGGATTGAGATTAAAAGTAGTGGAGAAATCAACTACTTGTTTGAGGATTTGGGTTAATAGTGGTTGATACATTTTTTTTTTCTTTTTATTTTTTGAAAATGTGGTTGGAGTAGTCTATAATTAAAATTTATGAATTTTAATTATTCACCTCAATTATTGTTAACTCATCTTAAAAATCATTTTTATGTTTTTCAGTTGAATAATAATTCAAATTGAAGAATTTAAATTCGTGACATTTTAGTTCATTGACTTACATATACACTCCTCAGATAATAAAAGACTATCATATTGAATTATCAATCAGCTTTTAGTTTTATATTTTGTTACTAAACATATAATCCAAGCAATAGTAAATTTTAAAAATTTGAACTAAATTTACCATTGAATAGATCGTTAAAATTTCAATTATTAAGAGAGTAGTAGAAAATATATTTACGTGAAACTTGTAAAAGTATACTCTTCTAAAAAATAAAGAAATAAGAAATAGTATAATATGATAGCCTAATTAAGCAAACAAAATATATTATATGGTAGTTAAAATATTTGTTTCCTAACACAAAAATAAAAAAAGAAAAACTCATAACTTCAAAATATTTATTTATTTTTCTTTCCTTAGCCTAACTTTATTCAATTTTGCTTATTGTTTTAATTATTTTTGAAAATATTAACTACTTAGAAAAAAAAAAACAACTAAAATGTCATTTTAGTCTATTTAGTTTCAATTTTGTTTAATTTTGATTCTTTTACTTTTAAATGTCAAATTTTAATATTTATAACGATAATAAAGCTAAAATTTAGTATTTGTTGTAAATTTATTACTATATTTTATTTACAAATTTGTTCTTATTAATTTTTCATAGTTTAAGAAATATGTTTACCTGAAACTTATTATTAAAAAAAATGAGGTTTTTTGTAAATTAAAATTATTATTAATCAATTAATTTTTATGAAATAATTTCTTTCAAGATCGAATCCTCGAACATAGAATTAAATTGGAATACAACCAATAAACCAAGCCAACACAGTATTGACTTTATTCTAAAAAAAAACACTATTTACTTTTTCGATAGAGTTAAAATTACTTTTGGAAATACATTTGAATATTGATGTTAGACGAGATTAAAATATATGTTTATGAGATTTAATGTGAGATTTGATAAACAAAAAAAATAGAGATTTGGTAGAGGGTTTGAAAAGTGGTTAAATAGTGGTTGAAGAGGGGTTAAGAATGGTTGTTTACTACAAAAAAAAAAAAAACAAACAAACGAGAGGTTGTTAAGGAGTGGTTCCACTCCTCATGTCCAAAAAACAAACATTGCCCTAGAGTTTGTTAGTCCCATTCTTCCAATTTGTATTGAAAAAATATAAAAAAATTTGAAAACAAAAATGTTAAGTTTGGAAGCTAAAAAACAAAACTAAGTTCAAATAACAATATATGAAAATATTTACGAAACTACTTACCCAATCGATATGTTTGGATTGAATATTAATAAAGTCTCTATCAATAGTTCTAACCATGACTGTTATGGGTAAATGTAAGCTCGAGAGAGTGGACTGGCCCGACGGGCTTAGAGAAGCCCAAAACATTTACAAAAGGGGCATGTTCAGAGTTAGACAACCGGGCCAAGCCGTAACAAAAGCGACACGAGCACCCGAGTAATCCACGAAGATATCCAGAC
>JBBMKA010006469.1:0-10242 GCA_037833695.1 Sechiopsis laciniata | reverse complement strand
TAATTTATTTAGGTTGTGAATTTTACTTTATATTTTAAAGAATTACTCAAAAATTTGTAAAATAACTGATTTTATGAAAATTAGTGAATTAATGATGAATCATTCATATTATGTTAGGTGAATACAAATTAAAAAAAGAAGGTTTAGAATAAAAAAAAGAATATAAAATTAATGTTATTTTCAAATTATAAAACATATTTTGAAAATATGATATTATTTAATAAGAAAAAAATTACAATTAATTAGTTTATAATTAATGATAGGAAACAAATGTATAAATATTAATTAAAATTTTTAAATAAAAAAATAAAATTGATTATAAAACTATAATTAATTTTAAATAACAAAGTACAATTTAAAATAAGAAATTGGTTATAAAATTATTATTATTTTTAAATCCAAAAAATATGTTTTTACAATATTATATCAAAAAGACAAACAATTTTTAATTTTTTAATTTTTTTAAAAAATATATCAGATAGTTCAAAAAAAAAAAAAATTAAATTAATTTTGGAAAAAAATTAAATTAAATTTGAAAAAAAAATTAATTTAAAATTACAAAATATATTTAATTATAAAAGTTTTGAAAAAGGAATTTTAAAAAAGAAAAAAAATAAAGAAGAAATGGAGGTGTTATTTTAAACTCTCATTTTGGTGAAGAGATTATTTTTTAATACTAAGTTTATTTTTGGAATGTATATATAACTTTTAACAAATGTTTCATTTATTATTAATTTTACTTTTTTAATGCTAATTTTATTTTTGAAATCTTATTAATTTTCCTTCATTTTTAATTTATTCTATTTTAATTTTTAACTGGATCTGAAAATATTATATAATATAATATAATGTCATTTATTAAATATAATAGAAATTCATTAAAAAAAATAAAAAAATCAATGTTTTAATTGTATGATGATTTCAAATTAAAAAAATATTGGTTTTAAAGATGGTTATGTGGCATTCACATTTGAAATGTGAGAATTTTTTTAGCTAATTTGGGTTAATAATATTATCTACTATTTAAAAATAATCAATTAAAAAGTGAATTTGACCTAAAAATATTATCAAATTAACAATTAATGATTTTAAAGATTTTGTAAGAAATCATTAAATATAAATGAGAATATAACATTGAAAAAACTCCAAAATAAAAAATAAAACAATATTAATATTAAATAATACATATAACATTTTATTTAAAATTTTATATATATATTTCAAAATGAAATTAACACTAAAAAATGTATAAAATATTAGGATAAGAAAGGAAGGAAAATGAAAAATACAAAAAGAAAACTAAAGAAATGAGTGGTTACAAAAGTGACACATAGACCATGAGTAGGGCTTGCCTCCACATGAATGTGGAGGCAAGTATTCTCATTTATTAAACAAAAAAAGGAAATTTATAAGAATAATTAAATTCAGAAAAATAATTATAAATATAATCACTTTTAAAAAAAATAACAACTATACCCATAATCATACATATCAATATTAATATTGTATTAATAATACATAATACTATATTAATCTGTATTAATGATTATTAATAATACAATATTTATGTGTATTTATGACTATAGATGCAAATATTTTTAAATTTGACTATATTTGTAATTATTTAAAATTTCAAGTTTGAAAACTTATTCAATACTTTAGAGACCAAATAGACTAAAAGTGAACATTATTTAAATATAAAAAATAAAAACATTTAATTTTAAAATTTAAAAACTAAATTGAAACTTGATCCAAACTTAAAAAGATAAAAAATGTATTTTTCTCGGTAAACTAATATATCATTTAATAAAATGTCGTAAAATATTGAACGGAATGAATATTACACTAGATAATACTATAAACATTCTAAAAAAAGAAAGATAATACTATAAATTTTTTTGGGGTGATGATTGACCACGAGCATCCATAGAGAATTAAATAGAGGAAAATAGTTTAAAATTAAAATATATTAAATAAAGGAAAGTTAATTTCTTGAAACTGCCATTGATTGGGAATTGAAACTATTCTTTTTGGAATAAAAAGTTGTGATAAGAAACAAGTTTCATTATTGAAACGATTAATTATACCGACTTAATTAGTACATGTGACAAAATCAATGTATAGATTAAATCGTATATTTATCAATTATAGCATAAGTTTACGAATTTCTATACATATGCAAAGAAAAACGAGAAAAGTACTCACCCTAGTTGAACTTTTTTCTAAAACCCAAAAACCCTTTTCTTACAAACAAGTTTGGATTTGTTTAGACCTTAATTATTCTTCCCCAAAATTTCAAACAAGTTTGTATTTTTTTGTGTCTCTTCAACTGCAAAATTAGGGTATTGCATTTTATTTGGCAGACAATGAGAGAGATAATGTTAGGGACAACTATCATGCACATTGGTGGTTGTCATCCCATTTTATTTATTTTTTTCTTCAAAGAGAATTTTGGAGTTGTCTATAATTAATATCACAAATGAGATTCGAACCTGTGATTTCAAGAGAAGTATACCCACGCCTTCAATCAACTAGTGATTGTGTCACCCTCGAAGACAAGTTAATTTTAATAAAATTAAAATAATAATAAAAAGAATCAAGGAAAGGGAAAACAATTTATGAATATCAAAATTTTAGAAAAAATTCAAATTTATCAACAATCAATTCAAAAGTTAAACTGATAATTTCAATCTAGTTAAATGGATAGATAATAATTAAGTCAAATTAATTAAAAATAATGAAAATTGAAATATTTATAATATATAAAATATTTTTTAAAATGATCTATAATTAAAATAGAGAGGTTAGAATTTTATTATCTACACCAAATTTTCAAGACTAGTCATTAATATTTTATTGGAACTCAAAAGTGAGTGGGGAATTTAAGTCTACAATTTCTTTGTCGGTTGAAAATGTTTAAATCCAATAAATGTATAGACATGGGAGTGCATATATAAATTCGAATTAAACCCTAACCGATTATGATGTTCTTTTTGTAGTTTTCGCCTTTCCTAATAAAATCGTTTCCATTTCTACTCGAGAACTAGCTAACACGACGATAGTGAACCATGTAAATTTTTGAGTTTTTTTTTTAATCTACGTTGTCATTAACTTCGATTTGCTTGTTGATTGCCGCGCTCTCGTAACAATGTGTATATTCTATACATGTGTGTAAGATTAACTATTGATATAAATTCATACCATATTTGTAAGAATTATGCATTAATAAGATATACATTGACTTTGAGTTTAATGTTATGCAGCATTCTTTATTTGTTTTTTTTTTTTTTTTTTTTTTACATATTTAAGGAGTATATATAAGATTTTAATCATGAATAATAAGATATACTAATGGATAACTCAATCCAAAAAATATAAGTTGGATTGGAGTGCTCTAATACATGTGGTTGGATGAGTTGATGGATTGACCAATCCAAAAGTTTAAGTTGGTCCAAAATCATCTCCTAAGTCAACTCAACTCAAACTATATACACACTTGATAAAAATTATACTTCAAATTTAAAGACTAAAAATGTAATTTTTTCTATTTTATTCGATGAAATAAAATATGGGTAAATTATAATTTTTTTCTTTTTAATTTTACAATTTATATTAAAAGAACACAATTCTTTAAAAAGTGGTAATATTATTCAAACATCATTAATACAAAACTATGATGAAAGTTTATTAGGATGTCGGTAGAAGTTTTTTTTTTTTTTTAGTACGTACGGAGGGAGGACAAATATCGATTCTCGAGATCGAACCTGTGAATTGAACTCGTTAATAACCAAATAATGAAACTATTGCACAATAAAATTATTGCGCCACTAACCCATTTTGTTGTCGGTAGAAGTTCTTTCATACTTCATTTGGCTATTTTTTCGTTGACTCTTCAATTATCTTAACGATTTTTTGTTCAACATTTTAACCCAATTATTTTTTAAACAGTTTTGAAGGATTGTGGAAAGATTTTTTTCTTTTTTTTTTTGAGAAATTGTAATGGATGAGTTATTCTAATAAAAATAATTATAAATATAGTTAAATTTTAAAATATTTGTATCTACAGTCATTAATATGTTTATTGTATTATTAATACTCGTTTATTGTATTATTAATATTCATTAATACAATATTATGAATTATTAATACAATATTATTATTAATACCTATGATATGGTTACCAAATTCTTTTAAAAATGACTATATTTATAATAATTTTATGAATTTAACTAATCTTATAAATTTTCCTTTTTTAATTAAAATAATTTTTTTTAATTGAATTGAATTAGAAAACTCGAATATTGCAATCTCTTATTATTACACAATAACACTAAGTATTGTGAAAGTAAAATATATATATATATATATATATATATATATATTTATTTATTTATTTATTTATTTATTTATATATTTTAAAATAATTTCATAAGTTAAAATTTCAAGTTTTTATTATTTATATTTATTTTGGAAAATTTGCCAAACCATGAGTAGTTTTATAACAATTACACACTTAAGTTGAGATGTTTAAGAGTTAATTGCAATGTTAGTTAAATTTTAGGGGGTTATATTAGATGATATGAGATTCCACCTCAAAATTAATTAGAGAGTAACTCACATCTCTTATAAATATGTTGAAAAATTCTTTTCAATGTGAGACAATTGTCACAAGATGAATATTTCTAACTAATTATTTTATCTATTCAAAGTTTAAAGTTTAATTGTAACCAACCACTTAATTTAGAAGTGGTTTATGTATTTTTCCTTTTATTTTTAATATTAAAAAGTATTTCAACAAGTGGTAAGGATTTCAACAATTTTACTCGACAACAATTTAAAAAAAAAATCAAGATCAATTCATTAAAAATAATAATGATAAATAATAATATCAAAAAAATTGTAGGAATGAAATATGGTAAGAAATTATATTCTAAATAATGTTCAATGGATTAAACGCATATTCGTTTAGTTTTGTAAAACTCTTTTAAATACTAAGTCGAGTGACGATGAATTGTTCAAATTTATTGTCATAAACTATTGTGTGTGTGTGTATATATATATATATGAAATTTTAGGATTTTAGAGAAGAATAACTTTAGTG
This sequence comes from Sechiopsis laciniata, assembly GCA_037833695.1. Taxonomy (NCBI): domain Eukaryota; kingdom Viridiplantae; phylum Streptophyta; class Magnoliopsida; order Cucurbitales; family Cucurbitaceae; genus Sechiopsis; species Sechiopsis laciniata. The sequence goes on along the minus strand of JBBMKA010006469.1, from coordinate 5,141 downwards.
GTGATGTTTATATTGTATTTGTTTGTATAGGTTTGAGTATATATTGTGGTTGGTATTGAACAACATATATGTGGTTTGATTCTAAGTATAATTTATTTCAAAAAAAAAGAAAAGAAAAAAGATTGTAAATATATTTTGTTGGATAATTTGTGAGATGGAGTTGTTAGTTAGAACACAATCATATTCGTTATAATTATAATACAAACAATTATATTTTACATGAACATTCATATTCAAGGAACAAAATTTGTATGAAATTAAGAGTTTGTCGTTTTTGTAAAGATTTTATTTAGCTCAACAATAATCTCGGCGAAAGACTTAAATGCATGACGTATGAATTATAGACAAAAATTTATATATTTCAAAAAAAAAAAAAAAAAAAAAAAACATAAATTTATATTAATTAAACTAGACTTTATTGATAGAAAAAGTTTGTGCAATAAAGTTAAATTAAATAAGTATGCAATGTACAATATAGAAAACGTGAGTGTTTTTATTCAAGTAGTATAGGTTTATTTATTCTAACTTAAATCAATTTAAGGTAATTTACACGTATAGACCGAACTACTTTTTTTTAAAAGTAAAACTAAAAGCGTTGAATTATGTTAAATCACTAATCAACCCAAAAGTTTAAATTGATGAGTTGAGTTAAATTTAACTATATCAACCACACTCTTCTCACTTGTGGGTTTTGAAATTTGTGAAATATCCTAATGGATTTTACTTTTAATTGGGAATGAAATGACTAAGTAAGGGCTTGAACACATGACTTCCTACTTTGATATCATATTAGATAATGCGGACATTCATCTCAAAAGTAATTAGGATGAAAACTTCCCAATCAAGATTAAAAAATCAAAATGGGAAAGAATCCCCGTGAATTTCTCGTGGGAATGGAATTTTTGCCCCAATCCCTAAAAAATGTAACAGTGAACTTCACGGGGATGATATTTAAAATGATTGGCTAGGACGGGACGTAAAATCATCCACGTCCCCACTTCACCCTACCTCATAGTCATCTGCAGTTAACACCTTTCATATGCTCATTGAGTTTTTTAAACCAAACATCTTCCATTAAAAGTTAACAAAAGCTTACAAAACCTCTCCTTTAAAAAGGAGACCAAACAATAGGAAAACAAATCTCCAACCTTACTTGGTCCCCGTTCACAACTTGGATGGACCAATAAAAAATGAACAATAGACTAAGGTAACTTGATAGAGGTCCTCTAACATATGGGATATCAACCTAAGGTAACGAACGATCAGATATCCAATTATCAACACTTTAAATGTTAAGCTTTGAAATATTTTGGAGATTAACCCAACATTTATACATTACTCACTGACAAATTTAAATCCATCGAAGTAGATATATGTAACGGGGACTCTGACTCCTAAGGATATGGAGCTTACCTTGAAATAATCGGTCATAAATGTAACTATTTTGTTAATAAACTCTTCGTTAAGCAGCTCACAAAGAGAACCCACATACAATATAAAGAATAAGACAATCGAAGGAAAAACTACAAATATAATGAAAATTACAAAACACCAAAGATAAAATCCTAAATAACCTAGAACAGAAAAACCCAAAAAAGGCTTAGGCCTGGGAAAATCATTTGGCTCGACCTTGAACCAAATCGGTTGAGGGAACCGCCAGTTTGGTTCAACCTAAATGATTGAGGGTTTGGAACACCAACCAAGCCGGTTAGAAAGAACTAAAAGTTGGTTTGCGGTTCGGTCATTGTCTTTAGCACTAATTTGTCTAGTAATCATTTTCAACTATTGACTCCTCGAGCCCATCATCAAACAAATTTCTCTTATCTACATTCGTCATCAAACCCATTGTCGCATGATTCTAGATTTTCACAACCTACACCCAAGCCTCTTCCACCACGTCAGTGATTGCTGCCTCCACAATCACCATAACCTATAGTGGAACCATCCGATCCAACTTTCATTTCCCATATTAAATGGAATATTTCCTCACTTCATTTATTTCTTTATCATCAGAGAAGAATTCTTTATAATGCTAAACCATTATTATTTATTTATTTTTTTGTTATAAATAATTGTAAACAATCATTTATCAGTAGCAATTGTAAATAATGCTAAACCATTCATAATTAGGCTACTGAGTTTTGTGTTGATGATTGAGCTTAAATTGGAGAGCAATGGTGTGGGCATTAATGGAGTATAGTGACACATGACAACTCAATGAATACTTCCAATGGAAAACTGAAAACATAAACTATTTTGTGATGAGAAAGTGTCAGTGAGATATGAAGGACCCAAGAAAAGGAGGGTGTGGGTCAGTCAGGAATATGATCGAACACTTAGGCTGCATGTCTTCAATCTTAACAAACTAAACCCGACAATGGCGTTTCATTCCCACTCTCCATGTGTGCTTTGTCTTCCCCCATCTCTTTGTCTTTCCTTTCAACAACAACTAATGCAGATTCGATTTTATTCTACTCTCCATTAATATCCAAAATTACGAAAGATGATCCAAACATTTCATCATAATTCATACAAAACTGATCTTAATTTCGAGACTTCATTAGCCTATATCATTATCTGGTTTGATTAAGCATAGCTAAATAAAGGCTGTTGATCAATTTCATAAGATTTGAAGAAGTAATAGATGAGAGAAAAAAATGCACCACAATAGAGTAATGGTCCTATTTTGTCCGCAAAAGAGCGAATGAAGGCAGAAAGCGTACCTGGATGGGTGGTAGGCATCAACGACGAGAAAGATCAAGAAGGCGGCGGGTGGCGGCACAAACGGAAGAAGGCAGCGGCGATTGGGAAGGTAGGAGAGAATTTAGGGATTTAAGAATTTAAGAGGAAGGAAAAATTTAGGGATTTTTTAGTTTAAGAGGCTATATATTTTTATTTTTCAATTACTCTACGCTGACTGAACATTGGCTCCGTCGGCATAAATCATCTTTTAATTTTTAAAAGTGCTCTACGTCGACGAAAACATGTTTTCGTTGGCATTGATCTTGTTATTTCCCCCCAATTTTTCGTTTTGGGGGGAATTTCTTACCTACGCCGACGGATACTATTATTCCGTCGGCAAAGATGAAGTCAAGGCCGACGGAAGTGATTTCCATCGGCATAGACTATCTTTGCCGACGGACTTTTGTTCCGTTGACATAGCCTCCGTCGGCAAAAACTGTTTTTCTTGTAGTGCACACAAACAACTCTGAAGCAGTTAAACCCAAACTGCTCGCCATCAAGTTTGCAAACTCCTCTATCAAAAGAGAGCATGTAAGAGTTTAGAAATGCCCACAAGGGAGCCCAAAAAATGCCCTCGATTGGATCTCTGATGAAACCTAATCGAAGGCCCATAGAGAAAATTAGATTCTCTGAAACTTAGAGAGAACATTTTTTTAGTTTTTAGTTTGCTTGTTATATCAATTGAGTTATGTTCTTACTTTGACTTGCAAAAATCCTGTCTAAACTATAAGATTTGTTACAAACTGTTTGAGATACTCACCTTGTGGCCTTTATCGCACATTGGAAAAGTGAGGAGTGTTCAACATTTTTATAAGAAATATGAGCTACTCCCCTTACTGCAATTGATTTAGTGGTCGAACTTCATATTATCTAATATAGTACCAAAGCTCCATGTGCATTATTGATCTCTCAAATTTCAAGCAGACCCAAGTGGGTAAAACCTAAGCAGGTTATTTAGATCCCACCCAAGCCGGTATTTGATCCCAAATGTTGCAATTACGTCATTAAACTTTTAATTCAATCAACAAGTACTCCACACATCTGAAAATTGATATGTTTCCTTTTCTATCACGACTTACCGTTCAAAAAATAAATAAGTGCTCATGTCAAAAAATAAAATTAAAAAAAAAAAAAAAAGCTAAGAAAATTATTCCTCTAATCTTTTCTATTTCTCTGAAATTGTAGAGATTTTTTTTTTCAAAAAGAATATTTATTAAAGATAACTTTAAGACCAATTTGGCCCTTCAAAGTAAAAGAATTACAAAAGAGGGACGATTTCTTTTAGCGATATGATTTTGGAAATTTTTCTTGTATAGCAAAATTTTGAAAATATTTCATATATAACCGAAAAAAGAACGATCCAAGTAAAATGACTAAAATTCTCACGCTTTAATTTGTTCAGCTGATCATTAGTTGATAACCTTTAATTAATTTAATTTCAATTAGTTCAGATGATAGTTTTCAATTAATTTAGCCGATTGAAAACAATGTGTGCTTCTTTTTCATCTTCTTTTTCCAAACCTTCTTCATTCATCTTCACATTGTCTCTTCTCCGTTTCAGCCACTCATTTATTTTTTCCTTTTTTTTTTTACTTTGTTTGGAAGTGAGATTCACAATGAAGCGAGTCTACTTTTTCTTTGTCTCTTATTCTTTATCGCCTTTCTTCATTATATTTTTTTTTATCGCTTTTCTTCATTATATTTTTCGTCCCACTTTCTGCAAATTTGTTTTTAATTTCAAATTTCCTCATTCGTTATCGCTTTCCTTACATTTTCATGACGGATGAACTTCATCGAACTGTTTTCAAACCCTTTTCCCATATCGGGTGGCGTTGAGGTTTGCAGCAGCCACTAGCAAGTCGCCAACGTCGATTATTAATCAGAGAGATTCACTCTTGAGATCCGTTTCGACATCAAAATTTGTTTTCGATGATGGGGTTTTATGGTGGTGGGAGAGGGAGACAAAGGGAATCTAGAGGAGTTAATTGGAGGGATAGAATTGGAAATTTTAAAAAATAAAACTTTATTCTCTATTAAACTAATTATTTTAGAAATAAAAGTACTATAATTATAATATGTGGCTTAAAAATTGTTATCCATAACAATTTCATAGATAGTATAAAAAGGAACTGATGATTATAAAATAACCAAAATGCCATTCAATCAATTCAACTCATTGAATTGATGGGTTCAATCAATTCAACTCATTTAATCATCATGGACTAACCTAATGGTCAAAGAGGGTCTGAAGTACTTAAGATAATAGGTTTATTTCATGATGGCCACTTACCTAGAAATTAATTTTTTACTAATTTTCGTGACATCCAAATATTATAAGGTTAGGCAAGTTGAGGTTGCGCAAGCTGACCCGAACAATTCCATACATGCATGCATATATA
>JBBMKA010006468.1:0-10246 GCA_037833695.1 Sechiopsis laciniata | reverse complement strand
CATTGCTCCCTTCAACTAACTACAAGGTATTATCATTTACACTAATTCAACTTAACTTCTATACTACTATCTCATGTGTTGTGAATTTTTATCTCCTCTTCTAATTTCGTACTTATCTCAAAAAATAAAAGTTATAATCAATTTTAATTAAGCTATACCAACCAAACTGAGAAAACCATTCTTGTTTGTTTATTTATTTACTTTATTTTGTTTTTGATAACCAAAAGAATTTTCTTTATTATGTAATTGTGTATATGTATGCCAAATTCAATAACTAGTTTTATTTTTTATTTTTGGAAGGAGTGAAAGGAAGTTGTCATCCAACCAAAACATAAGTGGAATTGCTAACCGATATCATTCTAAATTTTACGTGTCTGTCACTTATTTTCTTTTATTTTTGACATCTTAATTTTGTTATAGCTCCAAGTCAATGAATTTATAATTTGAAAATAATGAATTTTTTCAGTATAATAAAAAATTTAAAGGATTCTAACCACAGATTTTATGGTTCTTAATTCATCAAGATGCCATGACCTGGTTTTAATGCTGCCAAAGTGATTTAATTATTGCTTTCAATCCCTTTTTTAAAATATTTTTTAATTTTTTTTTATTTTGAGGTGTGTGGAGAGGGATCCCGCTCCAATTATTTAAAACGATACATTATGTGCTTATGTTCAATTATTTAGTATTGTTTCTTTTTCTGTTTTTCTGCCAAAATATGGAAAGAATATGGGTTTTAAGTTTAGGATACTACACATATTTGTTTTATACTTTTTTTTTAATTAATTAATTTTTTTTTTTAATCACAGATCATGTTTGTAACATTTTTATGCAAAACAACTTAGTTAAAACACAATATAGGCATGCAGAAAAACTTTTATAAGGAAATCAGCAAGAAAAAAAAAGAGGCTTATTAGGTAACATTACAAGCATGTAATTTTAAACTTATTTTGTTGCAATTAATATAACTCAATAGATCAAAATAAGCTAATTCAAAATTTAGAGCTATTTGTTACTGCCCAATTTTTCTTTTGCAAAAAAAAAAAATAATAATAATAATAATAGAAAAGGCTTAGGACTATTAACTATTTTCTTTTGAAGTTTGGTAGAAAATAAAAGAACTTTTCGATAGTTTAATAGACGTGAAAATGTTGCAGTTAGTTTTTTTTTTCTTTTATTCTTTCAAGTATTAGGTCATGTAATTATGTTATCATAAAATAATAAATTTTGGAAAGAATCAATAAATTAGATCGAGTAATATATGGATCCCTCTCTATCATTTCCTCTAATTACTTTTTATTTTCTTTTTCCTATGTTTATTTTCTTACATAACTGTAAATACAAGTATATCAACATATATGTTGTTTAAGCAAATCAATTTTTGGAATGGGGAATTATATATAAATGAACGATTTTTGGGATTTTTTCACCTCAACTTTTGGTAAAAAAAAAAACATTGAGGAATCATATACGCAATATATTTGTTAATTACTATCACGATTCTTTCTTTTTTGATAGTACAATCATAATTCTTTATCATTATTTGAAAATTAAATATATTACCACCATTTTTATTATAAGGAAAATATATAATTGGTATAAAAAAAATAGAAATACATACAAAGCATAATTCATTTATATATGTATAATTTATTTAGAAAATATAGCTTCTACACACACACACACACACACACACATATATATATATTGCTTTATGTTAAAGCTTTTGTTAGTCTAAAAAAAATAGGTTAAGCTTTTGTTTCATTTGTGAAAGAAAGTTTCGAAAAATTACTAACTATAGAAAAAATTAATAATTATAAAGGATATTAAATTTGTGAATGGAAACAAAAAGAAATTAATAAAAACTAGTTTGTTTGAGTTTTGATTGTTTTGTGAGACTACTTATAGTTTTGTATGTATATTTTGTCCTAACCCTCAAAACAAGGTACCTTTTGGAATTTAAAAAGAAAAGAAAGGAATAGTAAAAAGGTGAAGTAGTTGAAATAGTTGGTAGAGATATAGGATGTTTGCAAGTGTGGGAAGATTTTGAATGATTTGATTTATTGGCTTTTAACTTATCATAATCACACCAGGAAATGTTACCCACTACGAGTCTGATTCCGATGGAGGAGGAAGAAGAAAACATGGAAGGATTAGTGATTCCTGATTCATACCAATCAGAAGAAGAAGAAGAAGAAGAATGCCATTATGTCAAATCTCAGCTTCCAACTCTTGATTTCCAAATTAATAATACAACTATTTCCTCACCATCTCCTTTGCCCGAGCCGGCTGCCCCTGAAATAACAACTTCAATCTCGTTCGAGCAGGATAAAGAAGAAGATGATCGTGATCAAGAAGGAGAAGAAGAAAAAGAAGAAGAAGAAGAAGAAAAAGAAGATGATGATGAAAAAGAAGAAGAAAAAAAAGAAGATGATAGTTGTTATAAGTTCTATATGACGTGGTTTGAAGATTTTGTTGCTAAGTATGGGCTTGACATCCAACATTTGGATTTTAGCGACTCCACACTCCAACAACTAGAGAAATCTTGGCTCGAAAATAAACTCTCCGTTACTGAAGTGCGCTACAAGCAAGCTCAACTTGAACTCAAATTCATCAACTTCAGATATGTTATTATCAAACAATGGCTTTCTTCCTTCTGACTCCTACTCCTACTCACATATCCTTTTCTTTCTTTATATTCCATTTACTCATCAACCTTGCTTAATTACTTTTTTTACTACCTTTTTTAGAAAGTTCTATCATCCCTTTTTATGAAAGTTGTCATGGTTGATTCTTTTATTAACTAACACTTAATAAATGTCACGGTAGATCATGTTACGACATTATTTTTAATCATCAATTCATTTAATATGACCCTCTTCATTTAAGTCATATATCTTTCATTAATGACAAATATTTTTAGTCAAAATTATACAATTTTTTATACCTAAATATTGTCAATTTATATGTTTTCATGCCGCTTATTTTATCTATTTGTAACTCTTTTTTGGAGCTTCTTACCTATTATTATACATACATACACAATATTCTTCAACAAGATAGTTTCACGAGTAAAGACTTCTCAACAAATAAAATTTCATAAATGACATAAAATGTTTTAAAATTAAATAAGCAAAAGACAATAACATTACACTTGTTATACTAGAAAAGAATGACGTGTGTCGCACGTTTTAAAATTATTTTACCCTTTTTTTAGTTTTAGGAAAAGGATTCGAACCCATACTTCTTAATTACGAAAAGAAGATGATATTACTAAACTAATTATCTTGTTGACAATTTTTTCTTTGTTAAAAAATAAAACAATATGAATGTATGAATATCGTATTTTAGGATCTAAAAACTCTTATTTTAGAAATATAGGAAAAATGGAAGAAATGCAAAGTTTGTTTATAATGTTCATATGTTTAAGAACACATGTGAACTATTAGATGATTTGAAGATTCAAACCATAAATATTTTAGTTGTCTAGTTTAGCACTTAAGTATACATTGATGTTGTCGAATTATTGCTCTTGTTGACACTTTGATATTAACATAATTACATATTTAACTTTTAATGTTGCATGTTTCATATAATTTAACATATTTTTAAAATTTTAAAGGTAACTTCATAAAATCATTTAACAGTTAACATTATTCATGTTAAAATCATAGACCGTCCCATCAAATAAAATAGTTGATGTTTCATATGTTCTTACTTTAATTAATTACAAAATGAAATAATTTTTAAATAATAATTAAAGAAATGAAAATTATAGTAATTAATTATTAATTATGATTTAAGAGTTTGAAACTAAATCTAAAAAAGATAAATAAGTCCAATCCCAAAAAATATAATATTATGTAAATTTTCAAGTTTAATTAAAAAAATGATATAAAATCATGAGAAAATTGAGAAAAATAATATTAAAAACAAACCAATAAATAGATTAAAAGAAAGGGACTTTTGCATGTATATTACAAAATGGCTAAAATATTCTATGAATAGCACAATAATGAAAATATTTGCACATATAGCAAAAAATGTAAATTGATTGACTTCCATATTGATAGATTCTATCAATAGAGGCCGATAGAATCAATTACTAATAAATAAAGTAAATTGATAGACTTCCATTAGATTCTATCCATAAGTGGTAATAGAATCAATTACTGATAAAATTGATAGATAGACTTCCATCACTAGAGAATGATAGATTCTAACAAAGTCTTCCATAAAAAGGGTAAATAGAGATTTTTTAAAAAGTAGCAGAATTTGCTATAAATGAATTATTTTTAAAAAATTGCTATAATTGTAAACTGTGGTAAAAAAGTTGCTATAGAGTGCAAATTCCCTAAAAATATGTCATATTCCATTTCTTTTCTAACATGATAAATTATTTAAGGGGAAATAGTAAGAATTGTCTACTTTTTGAAAATTAAACTATCAAATGTCTATCCATTATTTGCATTTAAATTCATGTCTACTTAAAAGAGAGAGAAAATTTCCATCCCTACAATGCCATCATGTCTCACAATTTCACATAAATTTAAATCAGCATTTTATTCAAAAAAAATCTTGTTCAAAAGCTACATTTTAGGTGACCCTTTAAAAATCAGTTTTAAATGAACTAACCACCAACCTTTATTTTAGAATTCCTAAAATTCAGATTTAGATAATCGAGAATAACTGCGGATGTCCTATTTTGTTGTTAATAATGAGTAAAATCAAAATTATAAAAATCTAACAGAGGAAAACAACTGCATATCTCTTATTGTGGTGCTCATCCAAATTAACTGCGCTAAGTTCTAAAATCCCTAATTTTCTATTGTTGGGCATTTGTTTTGTGCAACCATGGAGGTCACGTCGATTACATCATCTTTAATAGAGTATGAGATGAAAGGGATGTCTACAAGAATTACAAGATAATGACGATTAAAGTAGCATACGGTACAACAATTAATCTTCTTATCGATTTGGTTTCTTCCGCCCTTGATATTCGCGAAAGTTCGACCATATTGACCATCTCACTCTATAAAGATGGTTTGGAAAGATGCAAATTAGTTCAAATTTTCAAGGATAGGGACGTGCACATAATGTGCAACGAGTTCTCCAGCGGCATGTACAACGATTGTTTCATCCTTACAGAAATCGTACTCGTACACACTGAGTTGTACAGTTCAATCAGACCGGATGCCCGGAATGCTTTAAAAGATGGGCTCACACTGTCAAACAAGGATGAGCCAAAGAAGGTACTGTGCAAACTAGTACTCAGTAGGAGTTTTGAGTTTAAGACGCCAAAGTTAAGTAAGAAGCAATTCAAAACGCAATACATCTACAAGATATGTAAATGGTATGTTCGTGCATCCACATACAAGGGGGAGCCAAATTTCTAGAGTTTGAAGATGGAGATAGCGTTGATAATGAAAAAAGCTTCCACGGTTGATAATGGAGAGAGCCAGACTGCAACAGTTAGAAGATGGAGGTAGTTAGACTACAACAGTTCGAAGATGGAGAGAGTTGGACTACAACAGTTCGAAGATGGAGATAGTTGGACTACAACAGTTCGAAGATAGATATAATTGGACTACAACAGTTCGAAGATGGATATAGTTGGACTACAACAATTTAAACACAAAAAGAGATGGTAGGTCTCTTTTTTTTTTTATAAGTAGATTGTGCAGTTTTGAGAGAGCCAATGAAATAAATGCTTAAGTTTATTGATAGCCAAAATTGATTGTCCCTTTAATGTATCGGAAGATCTTCTTAACAGTTGTGAGTTGCAATTGAGTAGGTGCATTCATGAATTGCGAGACACGACTTACGGAATAAGAGATGTTCAGTCTTGTGAATGTAAGATAGTGTAGAGCTCCAACCATGCGCCTATATGTTGTAGAATCATCAACATTACAAGGCTATGAAGGAAAAGTGATAGAGCTTGTCTAGTAAGGTGTAGAACAACTTTTTGTAGAAGACATTCTAAAACGTTGAAGTATATCTGTAGCATACTTATGTTGATTGAGAAATATCCCTGCTTGTCTTTGCTTTACTTCAAGACCTAAGAAATATGTAAGTGTTCCAAGATCATTCATTTCAAAAGAAACCTGTAATCGCTCAATAAGAATGTTAGTAAATGAATCATCATTTCCTGTTATAATAATATCGTCAATGTAAAGTAATAGGAATGTAACTGAGTTAGATAATATTCAAACAAATAAGGATGGATCACATTGTGAAGCAATAAAACCATAATTAGATAAGTGAGTAGTAAAACACTCAAACCAAGCTCTCGGAGCATGCTTTAAACCATATAATGATTTCTTGAGTTTGCATACATATGAAGGATTGAATTTGTCAGCAAACCCTTGGGGTTGTTGCAAATAAACATCTTCATGTAACTCACCATATAAAAAGGCATTTTTAATGTCTAATTGGCATAAGGACCAACCAAAACTAGCTACTAAAGAAATGATGATTCGAATAGTTGGCTTTTTTATAACAGGACTAAATGTTTCAAAGAAATCTATGCCTTCTTCCTGAAGGAAACCTTTGGCAACAAGGTGAGCCTTATGCCTAGCAATGCTCCCATCCAGATGACGCTTAATTTTATAGACCCATTTAGAACCTATAACATTATTATTTTAGGGTAATGGTACCAACTCCCATGTATGTTGTCGAAGAAGAGCATTATATTCTTCTAACATAGCATTTTACCATTGACTAAGCTTACTTGCTTTGGTAAAGGAAGATGGTTCATCAGATACGTCCTCAACAGAGGCAATAAAAATTCTCTTTTTGGAAATACCAGATTTCCCTATAATAGTCATTGGATGAAGATTTTGAACAGGTGCTTGGACTTGAGGTTGGTGTATAGGTAGGTGGAGTAGGATCCTGAATTTGAGGTTGAATAGGGTTTGAACTTGAATTATAGAATCTTGGGAAGGAGTTTGAGTTTGAACAGGTTGAATTGGAGGAACTTGATCAGAATTGGGATTAGCGTTAGATTGAGTAGGAGCAGTGAACTCACCTCTTAATGTACCAAGTATTGAAGTAGTTACTCCAATAGATGAATTATCTAAACTTTGATGATGCAAATCAGTAGGAGGAGGAAAATTTTGAGATTGTTGACCACTTGATGAAATGCTATCTGTATTTTAGCAGCATGAACTAAATATGGAATTGGAGAAGACACATTTGTTGTTTCCTTGATTATAGGTAGGACATCATGTCCATGAACTGAAGATGAAGTCTGAACAGTTTCTGGAATTTTAGAAAAAGGAAAAACACTCTCATTAAAAGTAACATTCCTAGAGATATAAAATTTGCCATCAATAGGTTCAAAACATAAAAACCCTTTGTATCCTAAAGGATAACCTAAAAACACACATTGTTTTGTTCTTGGTTGAAGTTTATGTGAGTTATAAGGTCTTAAAAGAGGATAACATGATGACCCAAAAATTCTTAAGATACTGTAATCAGGAGAGGAATTATACAATAGTTCATATGGACTTTTATTTCCCAATCCTTAAGATGGCAATCTGTTTATAAGGAAAATAGCTATAGCGACTGCAAAAGACCAGAAGGTTAATGGTGTTTTGGACCTAGATATCAAAGATATTGCAGTGTTTATTATGTGTTTGTGTTTTCATTCCACAACCCCATTTTGTTGTGGTGTATAAGGGCAAGAAATTTGATGAAATATCCCTTTACTTAGAAAGTAATCTTTTAGTCTTTTATTTAAGAATTCACCACCACCATCATTGCGAAAATTTATCACCTTAAGACTTAGATTGTTCTCAATATAATTCAAAAAAATTGATAAGAACAGAAGGTACTTCAGATTTAAGAGAAATTAGAAATAACCATGTATATTTCGAGTAATCATCTATTACAGACACATAATACTTGTGTCCATTAATTGAATTTTGAGGAGCAGAACCCCAAACATCACAGTGTAATATAACTAAAGGTTTATCAGAAGTACTAGTAGAAGAAGGGAAAACTAGACAATTTCCATCAAGACAAAATCTACATTTATGTTCAGAATTTGAAATAGATACAGACAATGACTTCATAACATTTTGTAATACAGAAAAGCATTGATGGCCTAGCCTATCATGCCAAATATCTATGAAGCTTTATTCCTTAACCTAGCTTGAATACCAAAGTGTTTATCAAAAGCAAAAGTAATAGGGTACAGTCCATTAATACTTTGTCCTTGATACAGAATTTCATTTGTTGTTTTCTCCTGTATCAAGAAAGAATGAGAATCAAAACAAAATATGCAGTTATTATCTTTGCAAAATTAGCTTACTGATAGAAGATTTTGAGATGCATCTGGAACACAAAACAATTTAGATAAATGAAAGCAACGAGAATCTGTATAAAGAGAACCAGTACCTTGATGTGAAATACCTATACCTTGGTCATTACCAAATGCAACAGAATCATCACCAGCATATGGAGAGGCAAGATTGAGATTTCCAAATTCATTAGTAAGGTGGGCATTACATCCAGTATTAGATAACCACACATTTGAATTGGAAGCAGATGCCATATTGTTTGAAGGAGGATTCACTGAAGAAGAAGATGTACTTGCCATTAATGCGAGTTTAGACGGAGGATGTCGACCTTGGAAGGAGTAGTTCATCCTGTGATAGCAATCCAACGCATTATGTCCAAATCGTTGGCATATTTGACAGATTACCTTATGTAGAGATTGGTTTTGATCAATCGCCTAATTTAGAATTGACAAATGATTTGGAATCGATGAATTATTTGGAATTGATTGATGGTAAGAACCGCGACTACGTCCCCAAGATTGGCGTCCTCTTCCGCGACCACGCCAAGAACCACTACCTTGATTTTAAACAGAGGTTACCATAGCCATAGAGGAAAGACGAGTTGTATCTTCTTACTTCAATTGACATTCAATTGCAATTTCTTCAGTCTTCAACAAGAGTGTGAAGTTCATCGAAAGAGATTGGTTGAGATCTAGTCCATAAGGACGTTTTAAGAACATTAAAAGTTGATGAAAGACCATTTACTGTGTAGATTACCAGATCTTCTGGATCAATTTGAACAGCTACAACACATAATCGATGTACAATACCTTTAATTCGTTGAATGTATGTATCAATTGTTTATTCCAATTTCTTGACAAGACTCTGTAGATCGGATTTCAGACTCACTATGTTCGATCGTGATGAAGACGAAAAGAATTTCTCCAACGTTTCCCAGACTTCCTTGGAGTTCTTACAGCCAACTACATACGAAAGTGCATTTTGAGATAAGGTTGCATTTAGTAGAGTGACAAGTGCCTGATCTTTCTCAAACCATGAATCATATTCAGGATCTTTCTTGGACGATTCTTCATCTTTATCACTCGTAGGCGTGGTTTTTGGTTCTTGGATGGTTCTGTCAATATACCCGTACAATTTGTGAGATTTGAGAAGCGGAGTGATCTGATACTTCCAGAGAACATAGTTTGAAGAATCCAAACGAACAGAAACCAAATTGCAAATGTTTGTAAGAAGATAGATCGAAGCATTGGAAGTATTTTCAGTTGCCATTGAAGACAAGAACAAACAACAGAGAAATTGAAAGAGAAGAATTTAGAGAGGACGAAGAACTTGAGAGAGGACGGAGAACTCGAGAATTTCTTTTAGAGATTTCGAAAGAAGAACGCGAAAGTACCAGCGTGGTTAGAGGACAATGAGCCACGTATTGAGCTCTGATACCATGCAGGTTTGAGAGAGCCAATGAAATAAACGCTTAAGTTTATTGATAGCCAATCACTAATATTTATACAGAAGGAGAGCAGAAGAATAATAAAAGGAAAATCTGCCATAAAGTAACTCATTTATTTATTTATTTAATGTTATTCTGTCTTTTCTTTATCGTTTTATACTCGAAAAAAAATTATTTAAATAAAATAGTAAAGTTGTTGTGCATATGAGAATATGATGAATATGGGTGAATAAATAGACAAAAGAGGAAGGATATATGAATTTGAAAAAAAAAAAAAATAGGTGGATAAAATTGTCAAAAAATGATTCCACATTAAGCCACACTTTAAGATGGTTAGAATTAGAATTGGTGTTACATTAAATGTTAGATAATGTTATAACTTGGCTTTCCATATTACTATCTTTTTTTTATCTAAAAAAAAAAAAAAAAAATTCTCTTTTTCAAATTTCTAACTCTTATAAAAGTTATAACATTAATTAATAATTAATTGGAATAT
>JBBMKA010006467.1:0-10247 GCA_037833695.1 Sechiopsis laciniata | reverse complement strand
AGCTATAGTGCCTTTAGACCTTACTTAATCAATCAAAATACTAATTAAAAAGACACGTGTGAATCAAGCGAACAACCACCTTTGAAGCTATTCCCATTTTTCCAATTATTTCCCTATTGGCTAGAGTTCGTATTTTTAGTTGAAATTGGTCTTTTCTTAGGATTTTCAGTGATAAGATTCACAGTTGGAATTAATTCATTCGTATTTACTTCTTTTCCAATCTTGTCTCATGAGTCATTATTTGAGAGTAAATTTCATGAAGAGCTTTAGTTTTAAACTTTGCAGAAATTACAATGACAATGGAGTCGTAATCATACCCAAGCCCAAACAGAATATACACAATATGTTCTTGCAAATAAATTGGAGAACCGATTTAATTTAAAGAAGAAACAAGATTATTCTTGATCTTTGCAACAAATTCTTTAATGGGCTTACCTCCTTTCTTCAGATTTAGAAGCGGCCCCTTGATTTGCATAATCTTGGTCGTATTCAAAATAGCGTAGGTCTATTCAAGGATTGTCTAGATTTCTCGAGCACTAACACATATCCCACCATTTGTGTTACAATGTCTTTGTTTGTGGAGCCTAGCAATCATGAGCACATCAACCGATCTTGCTGCATCCATTGAACATACGCTGGATTGTGAATAAGAACTCTAGCAGTGCTAGTACTTTCTGATGTCGATTCTTGAGTTTCAATAGGTTGCCAAATTTTCTTCTTAGGGTGCGAATCACTTAGAATGTGATCCTCAAGAAAGTGCTCGTACACAATGTAGTGCAAAAATGCTAGATCTATACTCTATATCAGATTGCAAATGATAGATCTAAACCAAGATCAAACCAAATAACAAATAGAGATGAAATTAAAACAAATAAAAAAGGATAATGGAGAAGAGAGACAAAGCACACCGGATTTAAGTGGTTCGGGAACGTCCCTACTCCACTGTTGTGAATCGATTGAGCTTGATCGATTCACCCATAAATGTCATTGCCAAGAGTTGTACAATGGCTCTCAAAGGTGGCTAGGGTTTCTAAACTCTCTCTCAAGGAAGAAGATAACCCAAATGTGTTTTATATATAGCACATGTTTACACAAGTCACATGGTTAGTTAACTAACCATTATATTAAACCAAGTTACAATTAACTCACAAAATGGGCTAATGAAGTGTAATTCACCCGATAACAAAATACCCCTTTGAAGTACATATCATAAAACAAAATGGCAATGAGAATTTCAAACAAAGCTGGATCATAACTTTGCTCGGCATGAGCAAATCAGAACGGTCTTCAAGACCTCAGAATTTAGAACTTCAGCAGGACGATGAACTAAATCTACCAACGGCAACCTGAACCTGTCTTCAAAAGAACATCTTTAAAAAACAGACATCATAAAACAAATGTTGCCAAGTAACATGGAATCAAAGCAAATGAGGTACCCCCTCTCAAAACGACATAAGCAGCTCAAAACTGAAGTCAAGATGTCTGACCGACCTAAACTTATCAGAAACAAATGCATTCAGAACCCAAATGACCCTAAAAAAACAAAGCTCGAATAAAAAATCTGAATTCTCAGAATGCTGCACCAAAATATGTCAAATCCATGTAACTGCTGAACAAACTAACAAACTATGCTTCAGAATGGCAAGAAACAGAAGCACAAACAAAATACTCCAAACGAACAAAACAAACCTCTACCATATCAAACTCTCAAATCATGAAATCTTCAAACTACAACAAGTCAATAGATCTGTAAACTCCACAACAAAACAACCAGATGCAACCAAAAAATCATCTACAAATGAGAAAAGCAGATGATGCACCTAGCACTAATAGCCTCGCAAAAACACAATAAGCAAACGATCTCTTGCAAAGCCATAATCAAAACAGATTTCTTTCAAATGAGTAGACAATCATAAAAGAGACAAACTGCTCATAAAACTGCAAACCAACACTGATCAATGCAATCAAAGCCCAACAGTGAGGATACATACAAGAACACAAATAGAGAAGTAACGTCAAGAACACATCAAGAACATCTATCCCCTCTTCATGTATGTAACCGAAAGTAAACAAATCTGCATTAGAATGAGAGTATACAATACCTTCTAGATCGGACTTAATCACAAACCAGCAAAAGTAGATAATGAGCACACAAATATCAGGTCTCACTACACCAAACATCCTACATGAAGAATCCAACAAATAAACCAACTCCCTATCCAAGAACTGAACGTTGCAATCTAAACCAGCAGGAACATCCTTGGGTTCAAGAGCAACTAAGATAGGATCTGAACGTGCAATGTTACTGACAAACACTGAAGGCTCAACAAATGGATTTTCAGATGCATAAGCAGAATCAACAATACAATGATTTGTTAGAAAACTCAAAATTAGAACTGAACTGCTTATCAACAACACAATTGACTTCTGGTGAAGAACCTTTCAAATTTTCAAATGGAGTCTTAACAAATTTATCAGAAACTACATCAACCTCTCGCTGAAAAGTTTTGCCTTGCAAAATGTATAAACCATTGGTAAACTTTCCAGACAACTTAATTTTCTCATTTTTACTCACAATGAGTAATCCATTTCGAGATGAGTAGTTATAACCAACAGCATTCAAAAGACCTAACGAGATAAGGTTTCGACTAAGACCTGTAACAAATTTCACATCTGTTAGCATATTGACAGAATCGTCATCTATGCTATAACGATTAGAACCTACTCCCTTAATCTCAAGGTTATTTGCCAATAAAACTTTGCCATTTTTTAGAATTTTCAAATTTTAAAAATTGTGCTAAAAAGGAGACATGTGGAAAGAACAACCAGAGTTCATAATCTACAAATTACCAAAAGGGTCCAAATTTTTAGGATTTTTGGTCAAGAGCACCTCACCCGAATCAGAATCTTTGAGGAAGTTAGCTGATTCATTATCAATTATCCTAACAGGTAACATACCTTTCCTCTTCAGAATGGGACAATCATACTTTGTATGACATTCTTTCCTGCAGTAATTGCAAATAATTTTCTTCTTCTCTAATGGTTGTTTCCCCTTTGCAGAATTAAAGCTCGATTTACTTGACGAACTGCCTTGGCCTTTAGAGGACTTAATCTTCGAAAACAAGGCCTCAGAATCCTTCTTTTCAATTTTCATCTCCAAATCCCTAGATCTCAAAGAATCCAAAACAATGTCTAAAGTCAAAGTTTCTCTGCCGTACTTAATGACTGATTTAAGATCTTTGTAATTTTTGGGTAATGAATCGAGGAGGATCCTAACTTGGTTCTCACCATCTAATTTCACATCTTCAGAATTGACCAAGTCACCACAAAATTTTGTTGAATTCGTCAATGTTTTCTTCCAAATCCTTAGAACGATCATCTAAGGAAATTTGCAACATTTTGTTTCACTAACAAGGCTTTCATCTTCCTCTTTCATAAACTGAAGTCTCCTTTCCCATTAAATTTAGAAATGAAAAATTTTGCCGACATGTTAAGATGATCACAAATAAGGAAAGCTGAGTATTCAGAGGATGCAAGCCTAAACCTAGAAAACGACAATTTCAACAAATCATAATTATCCAAACAGATCACAAAGCAGCTATCACAATAATCAGTTCTTAGAATTTCAAATTTTCAACACAATTTCCAGATCAAATTCTTCAAAGCAGCAGCTCAACAAATTCATCAAAGTTGCATTTTCAAAATTCAAGTTCTAGCCAAATCTCACAAATATCACAATTTAAATGGATATCTATCTTAATCAGCAGCTGAAGAATCAAATTGAAACATAGGATTTGGCTAACCTCAAATTTCCAATTGAAATTGAAGTTGAATTGCAACAGCTGAAATTGAAAACTCCAAATTGAATCACATATTAATTTCCATTGAGATGGTTCAATCACAAATACCAAGCTCCTGACATAAATTGATTTTAAAATCAATTTAAAAAACTCACAAAATGCTAAAAATGATTTCACAATTCACAAAATGCCAAATTCAATTATAATTTCCATTTTAATCACCACAGAAGCTGGAATCTCAAACAATTGGCAGCCATTGTTGACTTTAAAAACAACCACCACCGCAAATATCAGATGAAGCTGTAAAAACCGCCAAATAACAAAGAAATTGCTGGAAATCACCGCTTATTAAGCAAGATTCGAACAAATGTCGAATCGATTTCCAATTGAATCAAGCTGCTCTAAACTAATTCATTGTAGTGCAAAAATGTTAGATCTATAATCTAAATCAGATTGCAAATAATAGATCTAAAGCAAAATCAAACCAAATAACAAATAGAGATGAAATTGAAACAAATAAAGAAGGATAATGGAGAAGAGAGACAAAGCACACCGGATTTAAGTGATTCGGGAACGTCCCTACTCCACTGTTGTAAATCGATTGAGCTTAGTTGATTCACCCATAAATGCCATTGCCAAGATTTGTACAAGGGCTCTCAAAGGTAGCTAGGGTTTCTAAACTCTCTCTCTCAAGGAAGAAGATAACCCAAATGTGTTTTATATATAGCACATGTTTACACAACTCACATGGTTAGTTAACTATCTCCCAATATTAACCCAAGTTACAATTAACTCACCAAATGGGTTAATGATGTGTAATTCACCAAATAACACACAATATTGAGAATTTGAAACCTCCACATTAGAAAATTGGTGTTCGTGAGCTTGAAAACTACCCGATGATGCCCTATACTAACTATCAGAGCGTTGTTTTATGTGGAAATTGAGCTATCGTTGTTTGAATGAGTAGACGTAGTCGACGCCATTGTTGTTAAGCTCTAGCTCTGATACCATCAAAGTGTTTTAGCTGGGAGAAGGAAAGGTAGAGAAAAAGAGTGATGAGGCCATGAATAGCATTGATATTAATGAAAAGATGGATCATGACCAAGAGTCTTGTACTTATAGCTCAAAACGAAAATAACCAATTAACTTCTATTTACATTAAGAAATGCAAAAAACTTTAGGTAACAGCTTACAAACTGAATACACCTCTAATGTCACCCAACTTCCTCAAAACCAAACATGATTTTAGAAGAAAAATAAAAACGAAAAAAAAAAAAAAGAATTGGCGTGTGCTCAAAATTTTGTAAAGTATAGGTAGCGGCTAGCATCCTAACTCCCTTGTATTTTGATCTTTTATTTGGTTCTCTTTGCTCCATTATTTTACTATCCACCCAAAATCGAACCATTCTTTCTCTCAACAAAACTGTTTTCTTTGTATTTCCTTTTGTTGATATGATATTTTAATTCTAGCCTTCGAACTTATCTCAAAATGTTCAAAAGAACTTTTCAAAAAAAATAAAAAGTTCAAAAGAAAAAATGAAAAACCCTAGTCCTCAAAATCCTCTCCAAGTATCCTAATAATTAGATTCGGTAATTCGTTATGAACCAAACCATATAATCAGTCTTTCTTCAAAATAATAATAATAATAATAATAAATGAATAAATAAAATAGAATAATAACAATCAAAGTCGCGAATTTTTGTTTAAAGAGTAAATTATATTTTCCATACCTATACTTTATTTAAAACCTCAATAGTGGATACTGTTTTAACCCATAAATACTAAACTTACCTTAAAAACATCTTAACAGATCAAGCATTTGAGTTGATTTTACATTCACTAAATTCTCATTAAAAACTAATATATTTCCTTTTCAATGGCTAAATCTGTTCGTGAAATCTACATTCTGATATATATTTTTTAAATATTGTTATGGTCTTGTTTAACATATTCAAATTTGATTTACGGGATTGATAATAGTCATCAGGAAGCCTCTTAAAAAGTGATCTTAGATGAAATTCGTAAGCACTATAGATGCAAATATTTATAAAATTTGCAAGATTAGACGAATCTAGAAAAAATAAATTATAAATATGGTCAATTTAAAAAAAATTGCAAACATAGTCATTGAGTATTAATATAAATATCGTATTGATGAGTATTTATAATACATAATACTAGTATTTATAATATCGTATTAAAGTGTATTAAATGATCATGGATGCAAATATTTTAAAATTTGACTATATTTATAATTATTTTGTGAAACCAGCTCATTCACTACAACTTCTCTTAAAAAAACAATAGTAAATATAATCATTATAATTAATGAGTATTATTACCTACCTTCTTATAATATTAATATTAATATTAATCAGTATTTATAATACGTAATACTTGTATTAATGAGTATTTATAATACAATATTAAAACATATTAATGATTATAGATGAGAATACTTTGAAATTTGTCTGTATTTCTCAGTTCTTAACTTAATTTTATTTATTGATTTAATGTATATCCCATCAAAATAATTTAGTGTTAGTAAAGTGATTGATAAAAAAAAAATTGTCTTGTGTTATACCTACGAAAATATATATGTTGGCTAATAATTTAGCCTCTTAAAAGGTGATCTTAAATTTAATTATCAACATCAATCAGAATAATAGCTTAGCGACATCAAGTATATTTTCATAACTAAGAAATGGTGGATTCGAATCCCCCCTTTCCCGATTATTATTGAACTTGAAAGAGAAAAAAAATAAATTAAATTCTCAACTTAAGTTTATTCTTCGAATTAATGTGTATATCTCATCAAAGAGTTTAGGTGTTCATATAGATAATCATGGAAATAAAAAATTGCCTTATGTTATTTCTAGGATAATATATAATGTGGCTAATAATTTAGCAAATTTCAAAACATGTAATCTTGTATGGTTTTTAGTTTTTATACTCAGGAACACCATTGATCTATCTTTAAAATGTGATACCTAAGATATATTTAAAAGTTTTCTAGTTTAAGTCTTTCTTAATAGTTTAGAATTAGGAAAGTTTGAGAAAACATATCTCAAAATTTGTAGCCTCAATTAATGGGACTGTTCTTCCAAGACATGATCATGTATGGTTATTTAATTCATTTGATTGATATTTCGTTTTTTTAGATTATGATGTGTTAGTTTGTAGTCAGAGAGATACGTTGATGCTTAATGAACTTTCCCCGATTTATCTAAAAAAATATATATATCTTTTTGGAAAAATTTGTTAATGTGCATCTAATTTGCATCTTAGATTATTCTAAAAAATAATAGTAATGATAACAATAATGAAACTTAGACACGGATGTAATTATACAAAAATTATCTATACTAACTTTTAATTTTTTAATTTTTTAATATTTTTTTTGTGAAAGGTATTTCTTTAAGAGG
Organism: Sechiopsis laciniata; assembly: GCA_037833695.1. NCBI lineage: Eukaryota > Viridiplantae > Streptophyta > Magnoliopsida > Cucurbitales > Cucurbitaceae > Sechiopsis > Sechiopsis laciniata. The sequence goes on along the minus strand of JBBMKA010006467.1, from coordinate 3,018 downwards.
CTATACTTTTTTTTTATTCAATAACAATTGAAGGCGGCTCTTTTTGGATTATTTTGAGTTCAATAATTAGGTATTGTGGAGTTTGAACGTTCAATAATTAGGTAGGGTGGAGTTTGAATTCAGGATTTATCAGTTCATAATTATACACATTATATCATTGTGTTACCGTTTTTGTTGACGCTAAATTCAATAATTTACATGAATGTATTATGATAATTGCCCATCAATACAAGGAGTAACATTCAAGCATTTGACTTCTCAAAAACAAAAAAAAAAAACATTCAAGCATTTGAGAAACAGTTTATGAGTATATTTTATAATGTTCTTGTTTATTCTTTCACGTTTATGTTTCTCATTTTTAATAGAAAATATACTTAATTGATATTTAATTAATTTTCTTGTTTCCAAAATTTAAAATATTTCTAAAATTGAGTGTAAATTTCAAAAACTTCTAAAAAAAGCATATACTGTCTGTTTCATTTCTTTTTCTTACAAGCAAATTAAAGCATCCCTATTTTAAGTATAATAGATTTTTAAAATTATTTAATAAAAATTTAAAAAATAAAATATTTAACTTGAGCAAAGTTTATCGATTTCACTTGATCGAAACTTATTAATTTCATTTAATTGAAAATTATCAATTTTGTGACTATCAAAATTGGACTAGATATTATGGAGTTGTTCTTCATGATGATGGTAGACGAGATCTTAAAAGTCAAATTTCTAATTTAACTACTTTGGTTCGTCAAATAGCTGTAGAGCAACAAAATTTAAGACAATGTAACACTATTGGAGGATTTCATAGCCATTATCAAAGGAGCTACGACCCTTATTATGATGATTACAATAATGGTTGGAGTGATCACCAAAATTTTTGCTATGGAAATCAAGGAGAACAACGAAGCCAATACTTTGAGGACTTTACTAGACCATATCAGGCTCCAATAGAAACTCAGACTTCAAGCTCAGATATGTCTTTAGATGATATGTTTATGACTTTAGCTAACAATACTCTTCAATTTCAACAGAGTGTTTCTCAATTTCAACAAGATACTCATCAGTTTCAACAAGAAACCAGAGCTAGCATGGAGAGTTTGGGCAACCAAATTGCTCAATTGACCAATTCAGTGAGAAAATTGGAGATTCTACAAGAGCAACGATTTGTTGATACCATTGAGGTAGAAAGTTATGATCAGGTAAAATATATTGATAGTGAAGATGAGTTGGACAATTTCGAGCCATATCAAAATCAGGTATATGAGATAGAAGAAAATGAGCATATAAGTGCATTCTTCGCACCTCTCCCGAACAAGCAACGCGCATCCGTTTTCTTGCTCCTGCTACACCTTAACAGTCGAGCAAGGCAAAGAAAGAGCCCGGAAGGCAAGACAGGCCCGAGAACGAACGAGGTTGAGGTTCTGGTGAGAGGCTTCTGGTAAGAACCAACCGGGTCTAGTGAAGAGGAAATTCAAGTAATAAAGTGTGAGGTTGAAAAGTCTAGCCTTATTTTAATTTAAAAAAATCTTCCTAAAGTTGATGTTGAATTTTCTTATTCTTATGAACCTGTTCAGTTTTATTGTTTGCCATTTAATTTCAATAATTCTTATTTCAAAAATAACAAAAATATTTATTTGTCTGATGCCTTTGAGAAGGAGAAAAGCCTACTCGACTTAGTAGGTTACATCAATTCAAGTAAGAAGGGACCGAAGAAAGTTGAAGAATTTTATGTACCCTGATATGTGTTCAAGTCGTCGAGTACAACGACGTTAAATGATTGCGTTTTTTGGTTCAACCCAATTTTTAATTTTTTTTTCATCTATTTTCTTTGTCCTAGTTTATTTTTCTTTTCTAGTCTTTTTTAGTTTTTTTTTCGTGCAGGGCATTAATTTTCAATAAAGCATGACCACCAACTCTCTCAACGCCAAAAACTATCATGTTCAAGTGTTTGCAAATCCTGGGTGTTTTCTTTCCTTATCTTTTTATTATTTTTGTGAACATTCTGTTTAATATGTTATACATTGGGGACAATGAATAGTTTAGGTGTGGGGGAGGTTTAGATCAAATTTAGCATGTTTTTAATTCATACTTGTTGATTTTTCTTTTGAAACCTTGAGTCTTTGTTGATATCTTTGAATGTCTTTTAAGTTAGGAATGCATCATTAGTTTGATTTTTAAGACATGATAGAGATGAGCATGATTAGATTTTTTTTTTTTTTTAAATTACATGATAGTGTCTCGTTGATTTATTGATTGAAAATGTGCAAGACTTAATGCAAATTACCCATTCCAGTGAGATTTTGAGCCTAAGAGCAACTTCATTATATTTGCTCAATTTATTTCTTGAGTGATATCAAACTTAGTGTGCTTATTCTAGAACTTGCTTGTGAATGCATTTTGAGACCATATTTTTGTATTGATGCTTTAATATGATAAGGGAAATTAGGATTAACCAACTTTTGGCTTTTTAAAATTCCCACCTTTGGATTTTTCCCATTAGTTAGCCACTTTGAGCCTATTACCCATTTTTTTCTTGATTAGCACATCATATTTTAGCCTTAGACCATCTCATTTATTAGCCTCAACTATTGCACCTTTGTCGAGACAATAGGAAAATGTTGCATGGTAGTTAATGGTTGAAAGAAAAAAAGTGGTGGAAAGTGAAAAAAAAAGTTGAGAAAATAAATGTCTTGAAAAGAAAAAAATATTAGTTCAAAGAAAAAATATATATACATATTGTGAACAAAATTTTGCCAACAAAAATTGAGTTATTATGGTTTCTCCAAGTTCTTAGTGCAAATATGAAGGGCGTCATCAAATTATGTGTTGGATAGTGTGTTTTGTGTTTTTTATGTAGCATTGGTATCATGCAATATTAACTCTTGGTCTTGACTATGCAACACCTAAATTTTCCTTCTATCATACCCTTACATAAGCCCCATTTCAACCCTTATGAAGTCCCTTTGATTTTTACATTCAATTCATCTATATTGGTGGAGATTTGATTCACTTGCAAGCCTA
>JBBMKA010006465.1:0-10248 GCA_037833695.1 Sechiopsis laciniata | reverse complement strand
AATGATCTTTGTATCAGGAATAAGTGTTGGCGGTTTGTTCACATCATCATCTTCATTAGGGTTGTTTTGGCTATCAGGGTTTAATCTTAATTAATAATTTTAAAAATTAGAATTTAATTTCTAAATTTGAAACTTAAGTCTAAATTTGATAACTTACCAAGTAGTTTTGTTGTTCGTAATTCTTGATGAATTACACACGTGTAAGTAATATTCATAAATAAATGAGGTGATTTTTGTATTCAATCTGTTACTTAACTCACATCAATATAGGAAATTTACCCTCAACATTACATTCTACCTCTTATATTATATTTCCAGAATAATTTTTAAAATAATTAATTTATAGCACATAATTTTCTATCAGTGATAAAACTCACTAATTGAATTCTATCAATGATAGAACTCAACTAATGATAGAACTCAACCAGTGATAGACCATAATTTTCTATCAGCGATAGAACTCAACCAGTGATAAAATGAGTCTACCACTAATTGAATTCTATCAATGATAAAACTCAACGAGTGATAGAACTCAATTTGGATTTTTTTTTTTTTTTTTGCTACGAATTAGTTTTGATTTTGTGCTATAGATGAAAATATTTTGCTCTTTTTTGTTATACATGCAAAATCCCCATCAATATATGTTTAAAAAATACTCACACTGTTACATTTAATATATGAATAGTTAACTTCCACATATTTAATTAACAATCAAAGTATTAATTTTTAAATTTTATTACTTTATATGGACTAAATGATAGTTTTTAAAATTATAGGAACATGAATTCAAATATATATATATATCTAGGAACCAAATTTTAATATTTTTTCAACCATAAAAATTAAATTCGAACTTTTTAGAATTATAAGGATTTAAATTTTTCATTGATCAAATTTATAATTTATTCTAAAATTAACTTCTTCTTTTTTTGAAACCCGGCAACATTAACCACTAACTTCTAACTAACGGTCAAATGAATATTTTAAAGCTAATATTAAATCATAATATCACTAATTAACCCTGAAATTATGCTTTCACTTTATGACATGTTGAAGTACAATGAACTGCAAACAATATTTTATGAACATTTTTTACACGATAAAATAGAAAAACATGAATCTCAATCATAAATATAATTGTAAAACTTTGACACATTTTTCAACGTGGGGTAGGTTTTTTGGTCAAACAAATGTAGTTTTCTTGAATAACAGGTGAGAGGGGACAATTTTTTCGTTATAAAATGTTGATCATAATTCCACATTTTGGGATTGCTTTCTAGCGAGGTAAATGCCCTCCAATCCAAACATGACACCATTTTTAGACCAATTTTCCAAACCCAAAGAAATTAGGCCATATAGTTTTCTTTTTTTTTTAATTTTAATTTTTATTATTATTATTATCATATCATCATCATCATTATTATTATTATTATTATTATTATTATTATTATTATTATTATTATTTACATTATAACCTCAAAGATGACCATACTATTGAATATAGGATAGTTTCATCTCAATTATTCTTCTTGAAAATTAATTCATAAATAGATAGTGATCATAAATCGAACCCATAATTTATTTTGTTCTTTAAGACTCTCTTCATTACATAATTGAATTCAAACAAAAAAAAAAAAAGTACCACAGTTACTTTTTTTCTCATTTTTCTCTATTTTATCTAGAAATATCACATAAAAAAATGTTCATTTTCTTACAGAGGCGGGGACCACAGAAACACGCTGTAAGACCACGTAATTTTAAACTACGATTCTTACCTCATGCTGACTTAAATACAATTACAAACATACGATTTGCATATTTCAAATTCAAATTTTAAGTAACTGCTCATGTTGAATTTATTTCAAAATAATAAATAAATAATAAGCCCTTACCCAAGGTATTTCTAAAATAATTTAAATAATAAATCACAACCAGTTAAAGATATTAGGCATTCATGCCAATAGTTCCCAAAACAGTTAACAACATAACAGGAGTTCAACTTAAACATGCCAACAATGAGACAATGAAATTATTAACTATCCTATCGACTAATCGACTAATGCAGCAAGCTCCACCCATGATTTCTTCAACATCTCTTAGCTAGCCGTCTCGGTGGGGTCCCTAGTTACCTGGTGGAAAACCACATTAAGGGTGAGTATAAAAGAATACTCAATAAGAACTCTTCAACAGGGGCACAATGCACAAGGTTACAATCTAACATGCTAGCACATACATAATATAGTTCATCGCTCAACTCAACTCAACATAACTCAACTCAACATAGGTCGATAACTGGTCATGAAATTCATTGCATGACTCCCTTGTGAGGCCCTTAAGACACTCACCTAAACATAAGAATATGACAGGTCATGAAGTTCGTTACACAACTCTCTAGCTCAAACAACTTATCACTACTGTTGTACTGACGACACCGGTCCAGGTGAGGCATCTACCTTACACACGATGTACGCATGCATACACCGCATGTTGCTGTAAATTAGTTGGGTGTATGCCTACACTAACTCGCCTGGTCAAGGTACACGTGCCTAACTTAACAAGGAAAAGGTGTCTAGTGAGTCACGGTCCTAAAGGCTTCCCCAATGATCTGAGTCACTGTTCACATCTATCGCCTTAAGCTAGAACCCTCTCATAGCAAGCGTACACTATGATCAGGGCCCGCTAAAAAGGGCTACAAATAAGGCATCGCCAGGGGCGGTATGTTACATCACATCATCGGCTATCGGGGGCCAGAATCAATCCTCAAATGTACCGACTAATGAGGATAACAATACATCGTGTCCTTTACAGCCTCTAGATGATGACAACTAATCAATCTATACAGAGAGCATCATGTAGCTCAATCCAAACAGATCACCAAACATGCTCAACATTTTCAATAAGGTTATCCTAACCGGATTCCATTCATTACATGATCAGGACTAGCTATATTCTAACACATGCCATCATAAATAATCATACAAAATGAGAGGAACACGAACAGGTAACACAAAGATACGACACACTAGGACCCCATAATCCTAGCATGTTAATTTATAAATTAACATACATAATAGCACTTCGGGACCCCCATAATCCCGAAATATAAAGCGCACAGGAAAACAAACAAATAGACATACACATCACTCACAAATCATCAACAATCCAGCCAACAATATATACAAGCATCACATTGAATTCAGCCACGTGCAGGGTCCACACACCCAAGTGAGAAAGTCTTTACCTGAAAAGACGTTACATAATGCACTCTTCAAATCTCAATAGAAACAACACTTCACAACTTAACTTAAACAATTATCCACAGCTAGAAAATACCCAAATCGAACGACGCCTAAACACGAAACTGGGTTACGAAACTTACCCATAACTCAATCAAATTCAACGAGTTCCACTATCAACGAACACCATAGATCAATCTGATATAAACAAACTAGTCAGAAATCTTCACCCAAAACCATCAAGGAAGGATTGGTAAAGAATCCTTACCTAAAAACAACCCACAATCAACAACGCTACTTAACTGTTTACCAACTTGAAAAGTGAGTCAACTAATCAGAAACCATCTCCTAAAAGCCAATTATTTACAAAAAGGGCTAGAATTGAGAGTTACCTAGATCCTGAACAACACGAAAGAGAACAGCAGCAAAAACTGGTTTGCGTGTGGGAGGTGTTAACCAACCTACCAAGACACGCACATGTGCATGAACAGCAAGCAGGGTAGAAATGGTTGTTATGGTCGACTGGGCAAGGATGGGCTGCTTGCGACAGAGATGCGCGCTACTGGGTGAGGTCGATAGTCGGCGTGCATTGTTGTGGGTGAAGCCTAGCGGCTGCGAGTGAGGCCTAGAAGACAGCGAGCATGCGAGTGCTGGCTGCGGGCGTTGCTTCTACATGGTGCGACTTCGTCTAGAGGCGACTAGTGGTAGAACCACGACGACGACGATAGAAGGCAGGGTGGCGGCGGCTAGTGTTAGAGGAGAAGGTTGAAGAAGATGAGATGAAGAAGAAGAAGACTAGGGATTTTGACCTATTTCCCTTTTATTTTTTAATGTTTTTTTTTTCTTTTTTCTTTCCATTTTTTTAAAAAACACAACTTAAATGGACTTTTCTTTTAAATGCCTCTTTCTTTTCTTTTCTTTTCTTTTCTTTCTTTTTTTTAACCCTTTTCCCTTTTAATAGAAACTAAAAGAAATTCCTTATTTTCTCTTAATAAACCCAAAATAAAAGAAATATTTTTTTACCAACCATACAAACTTATTTTCACAAGTGCCCAAGATTCTCACAATTAGAAATCTCCCATAATTAGTCAATATATATAATGGCCCCTAGGGGTAAAATCTCCAATATATCCCTAAGGCCAAAACTAAACAGAAAACACCAAAAAATCTCGAGAAAGAGAAATAACTAAATCTAGAGGAACTCACTGAAAATGCAGGGCGTTACACTCGCCTCTAAAAGTGAATCCATGTTTAGGCGAGAAATGAGGAGGTGAGTTAGGAGAAAAAAAATTTCACGAGCTAAATGGGGGGGGGGGGGGAATGTGGACGGAGAATGTATTCCCATCCTTGTTTCTCCTCTTCCACTTGTTGGTATTTTATATTTATTTTATTTTATTTTTAAATACAAATATCTATAAAAGTATAAATATTTTCTGACAATAATATATAGTTGAAAAACAATAAATATATATGATTAAAAGTTAACTAATGTTTTAAGAATGATTAAAAGTAACTATTTGACCATTTATCAAAAAATATATTAGATTGAATTCAGATTTGAAAAAGAACAAAAATTAAATGAAGAATAATTCCCTATAGAGAACCTGATCCCTACAAATTTCTTACGGAGAATCCCTGCTCCCATCCCTACAAAATTTAATGGTGAATTTCGCGGCGATGTGGATTAAAAAGAGTGATGGGGATATGGATGGTAAAGTCATCCCTGTCCCCGCCCCACCACATGGACATCTCTAACCATATTATTTTTCATTGGGAGGTTCTAACATCTTCCAACTCTCTAGTGCCTCTACCAAGATTTTCGAATTCGTCACCACCTAGACATTTCTTGAATTACTTTCCATTGCCAGTTTCAGCCTACACTATAAAGGTGAAGCCTCCACTTCGAAAACGTCAAATTTTAGTTTACAATATTTTGCATTGGACTAGCAACCATAACATCCCCAGCTCGATTCTATATAACTGCACCCAAGCCTGTTTAAGTAGTTCTAGGAGAAAGGCTTCCATCAGTATGAAGAATCACTCACAGCAATCTGACATATTTCGGAGAAAAGCAGTAAGGACAACAATTGTTTTCGTACAGTAGGGGCAGGCAATAGCTTCGCATTCACAACACACATTTTTTCCAGCACAGCTAGTTCCATCCTCTCATATTTCCTAGAGACCTACACACCACAACCTTGAGTCGCCCTCAATTAAGGTAGAGCATAACTCAAAACACACATCCTATAAATTATTAGACTCTAACATTTGTGTATCGAAGTTTCATAGCAAGTCAAACCAGAGAATTTTTGTTCCTTTACAACGTACGAAAGTATGAGAGATTGTCTCCCTTTCCATTTTACATATAACTCCTCGCATTTCTAAAATGTCATTCCAAGTAATTTTAACACATTGTGACTTCGTCTCATTATGTCTTGCATTTTGGTCCCTAGAAATATTTTGGTAATTTTTTTCCTTGTAGGGCATCTTTGTAAATATTAAGTCTTGAGAAGCCTAATTACAATTAAGAAAAAGTTGTGTTGGCTATAAAAGCCAACACTTAGACATTTTCCCAAAAACCTATTAGCTTATGTTAAACCAATTGAAAGTATGGTGAAGTCATTTCCACGACTCACCACCTCCCATCACAACAACCCATTTTCTGCCTAGCTCTGCCCATCGTGCACCACACTTTGCAAAGTCATGTGGCTCTTTTACTTGTGCAAATGCCAAACGCTGAGCATGTAGTTTCCTCACTGATAGCTAAGCGCATGCGTTTCATGTCTCCACCGCATGCCCCTTGCCTCCACTGCACGCCATGCCATCACGTAGATTTAACCATAGTGTGTGCCATACAGCTCGCATGTAATGGCCTATAGATCTCTCAAGACGTGCAATCTTTGCTCATTTTGATCAACTACCACATGGGCATCACAAAGAAGCTGCCTCTCTCCTTGTGATGGCTCATTCCATTATGACGCAATCGTGCCTTTTGCATGCGTGCTCTATCGCACATGGAGAGCCCTAGCGTACCAACCTGCACGATGATAAGCCCCAGTATACGCACAGGTGCAACCTTCACATGCTCGACATCCCCAGCACGTGAGAGCCACATGTCGTTATCGTGCTTCGTTTTGCATGTCGACATTATTTTTCGTGTTCTTAGGTAAAGATTCTTTTCTAGAAGGAAGTTGTGTAATTTAGAATGTACGATTTAGCTATTGTAATTACCTCATGATTATGTTGTTTTCTATTGATGTATGATTTAACATGCTGAATGTCAGAATAATTGAAGCATGTAGTAAGTGATTTCTATGATCTTTTTATCTACTACGCCTGCATGTTTAGTATTATGGGATGATGAGCATATAGGTTGGTACTGATCAATTATCTGCGATATTTTATTACTTTTCATTTTTGGGATGTCAAGCATGTAGCCCTGATGGTAGGATGAGTTGTTTGTATACTTATATTAGATTGTCTTAACTGTTAGGTTTATTTCATTATTTGGGTTATGCATGTTGATCTAATGTTTAGGATTAAACGTGCAATGTACCCTTAGCTTCTTTAGTTTGTCATTAACTAGATGTTTATATCAGAGCCTAGTTCGCAGCTCATGTAGACTTGCACCCAGATCAAGATGTAAGCTTATAATTGATTGGGTTACTACTGCGAGCATTAGTATGGACACGTTGGACCAAAGGCCTAGTGAGGGCCACTAAAGATTGAGTCTCGATCGCATACTTTTTCCTATTAGACATATGTAGACCTAGTTCGAGATCGGTAGGTGTAGGCATGCCTTTTGATCATTGAAATTTGCATGTTGTATGTACAAAGATGCACCGAGTCCTAGAGGAGGGCTCTCACTTACCGATCACTTTTGCATACCATTCCAGTCTAATGCCTTTGTCAAGGGTGTCCCATAGTGAATTGGGTCATTGGGCGGATTGAACCATTTTGACTTTATTAGGATAATATGCTTTGAGTCAGTATTGTTACCATGTTTCAAAACAAGCTGGGTGTCTGATCATAAGCAAGTGTTATATATCTCATAAGGATTATTTTATCACTCTAGAATCAGTTATGATTTTCGTTAAGTAAGGACATTGAAGTTTGTCTTATGAGTTAGGGATAACTATTGTTTACGAGGATTGATGTTGTATTCCATGACATTGAAGTGTTCTTATAGACTAGATCAAGTATTGATTAACCAGATTTTTTCAACTTTAAACATTAGTTTATGCCAAGGTGAATTAGCCCTTATGCACTAGAATTGGGGTTGAATTTTTCATAAGCTATGGTTAGTAATTTTTATATGTATTTTGCATCTTAGTTGGGTTCTTATTGATTATTTCCCAATACACACGCTTATCATATTTTTCAAGGTACTTGACTGTTTGAGGATGATTGAACCGAATGCTCTTGAGAGGATCATAGGAAACATGTTGTCCTAATTTTATTTTACGATTCCACTCCGCATAAACTATTTGTTTATTATTGTTTTATTTTAATAAGTCGAGATTTAGAATTCCTTGTAGGTTAAACTATTTTAGAAATTATTTGATATATATACTTTTTACAAAAGATGCATATTTCAATATTAATTTATAAATTCTTTACTGAATTTTAGACATTCATACTAGTAAAGTTCCTATTTTAGACTTATGTAGAAGTCGGGTCTTTACATTATAGATCACACACCATGACATAGTTCAGATCTTTATGTCAAAGATGTATTATTGGGTTTGGTTGAAGTTATGATATAAAGGGCAAAAATATATTAGGATCATTTGTTCTTTCAGTCGTTTTCACCATCTTTCAATTGGCTCTGTAGAAATGGACCAACCTTGTTCGGTATTTAGGAAGATCATACAATTTTAGTTGAGACATGCAATACATTGAAAAGTGCCAAACCTATGAATTAGATTTGATGTATTGCATATCGAAGTTAACTTTTCACTTCACCATCAACCTCACATAACAGAGATCTCATCAGCTCTACATTCCATCCATCATTGTCACTAATCAAATCATCAACCATCAAATCACAGTAAGTTGGACGCTAAGTCATGATCATCTTTTAGGTGTGCTAGCTTAGGACACAAATTGCGTTCTCATGATTTCCAATTCTCCTACTTGCACCCATTTTCGTTAGCTCATATATCCAATGAATTCTCTCGCCAAATAAATGATGAATTTGATCCCAAATTTTCTTCCACAAAGTTTATATCCTAGAAATACCTGCCTCGAAGGACTCTTACAACAAGAGATGCAAAGTGTTTGAGAAGTTGCCAAGTCTGCTTAGTAATCAAAGCTTTGTTGAGATCTGAGGCCTTCAAACTTTGCCCCACTAGGTTTAGTGAATCTTTTTCATCTTAGCTTTGGAACCCCACTAAAGCCTGGTAACTAATCTTGTTAGATCATTACATAAAATTCTTGGATTTCGAACATAAGACATCACATTAGTCATGATGGACAATGCCATTTTTTAATCAAAATCTCGTTTCTACTGTCGAAAAGAAAGAATTCTTCCATCATGCTAACGCCTTCTGAACTCTTTCCTCCAATGTTGAAAATTCCTAATCTTGTTCCTCAATAGTTGAAGGAAAAGCCTGAGTAGTTCTCCAAATTATTTACCTCCATCATTCTTAAACAATCATCAATGGTCCTAAAGAAAGTAGCAATCATGTTTGAACAAAATAAAATTGCAAATTTATCAAGATTTACGCTTTAACCAAATGTCCTGCATAGACTTTTAACAACTGTTTTATCACATATACTTTCGATAGGATGCGTTACAAAATAGGAGGTTATCGTTAACAAAGAAAAGGTGTGAGACTACCGAGTTATGTCTTGTCACTGTACACCTAGTAATCTCTCTCTTCTTTTTTTTTTTTTTTTTGAGCCACTAAGATCACAGACTAGACACTTTTTTAGCACACAATAGAAATTAATATGAAGCCAAAGGATCCCTCTGTCGTAGGACTATTTCAAGACAAAGACCACTAATCTCACCATTCAACAAAATAGAAAATCGAGCAGTAGAGATGTAATCCATCACTAAATCTATATATTTCATCATCTTGCGTTAAGCTTCCACACTATCCCCTTCAAACGATATCATACATCTTAATCATATCAATCTTCATTGCCACTTGTCTCATGCTCACTTGCCTCCTACTCATTACATAGTGCAAGCATTCATAACCAACAATAATACTGTCAAAGATCAACTTTCCTGAGATAAGGCACTTTGGAACTAAAAAATTAGGTTAGAAAGAATCACCTTCAACCTATTTTTAGAACCTTCATCGCTATTTTGTACACCAAATTACATACATTAATTGCAGAAAATCACTACAATTGATAGGGTTCTTTTTTCATGGATCAAGTCTAAGTTACATGTCATAAGCATTTATTGTCGAGCACCTTTGATTTAGACTATTCAGACAAGCTTGGATTGTATGGTCATTGATGGGAATTTGGTGTGGTATAAATGTCTAAAGATAAATTCGTAAAAATAAGGCACTAATCATTGATGTCCTACGCTTTTGAATTGCATTCTACATAAGTATACACAATCGAGTATGCAGCAAGTAGTAAGTATCTATTAAATCGTTCTCTGCAAAGATTGATATTCTACAATTAGTTTTTTTTTTTTTAAGATTCGTGCAAGAAGTAAGGAGAATAATTTTGGGTTTTGGTTGGATTTATATCTAAATGCGAGAATAAACTAAGTTCAAGGTAAGGAAATGGGGTATTTCAGCGATTCTTAAGTTATGTCTGATTAGTGAGTGGTGAAATTCATGCTTTCCAAGTTCTAATGTTTGCTTCCGCATTCATTTTTTTACACCGACTCTAACTCTCACTGTGAGTCAGTGTACTATTAACAGTGTTATGCACGCACTAGAAGAATTGTTATCCCTAACTTCTTTTTAAATACACAAGAGTTATTGTGCAACCTAATGAAACATGTAGTGGATCTCTTTTCGCTCCCTCTCCCAAGGTAAGT
>JBBMKA010006463.1:0-10248 GCA_037833695.1 Sechiopsis laciniata | reverse complement strand
AATCAATATACAAATACAAATTCTTAATTTACACGTGTCTCGATTCTGTTTATCTATCGAAATCTCGTGTGAACAATCATATAATAGAAATCATGATTATCATAACTGTCATGAAATGTGAATTCATGACTGTTTGAGATTTAATTTTATTTGGAAAAATAACTCTACTCTATGACATTTTAAAACTGTCATTGTAATAAAAGTTAAAATTATAAAAATAGCATGATTTATGACAATTATAAAATGTCATAAATAGATATCATAAACCCTATTTTTCATTTATTCATGACAATTTTTAGCTGTCATGAAAATAATTTTATGACAATTTTATAATTGTCATAAATTATATTTTATGACAGTGTTATTATATGTTATAAAAGACTTACCATGATAGAGGATACTATGACAAAGAAGAATTTTAGGCATAATTGTCATGATAAGTCAATTATGACAATTAAATATTGTCATAGAAGGTCGAAATTGTAGTAGTGTTTTTAAATATGAACACGCTTGCAATTCTTTTCTTCATTTGATCTAATACCGGAGAAAGTTCTTTTTTTTGTATTCAATAATACTAGAGAAAAGAGATTTTAAACCAATAACCTCAAATTATATAACTAGAGCAGAGAATTCAATAGCAATCAAAAGTTTGCTCCTTTTTTATGCACATACATATCAGTTTGATATATAAAAGTGCAATATATTTTTTGAGAATTTGCACTGTATAGCATCTTTTTGTCTCAAGATTACAACGCAATTAAGATACTGCAATTGAGTCTCCAGCGAAGGTCGACAACGACGGCAACCTCAGAACATTGGAACATAAATGGATTTGGGGAAAAGTGATAGAGAAGTGGAGAAGGTTCGTGGTAGATGGTCGTGATAGAATTGAAGAACCATTCGTGATAGATGATCGGATTTGGGGGTGTGCATCTTTTTGGCCCCACATTTTTAATACCTAATTATATAAACAGAAACACAATTAAGAAAGTTTTTTTTTTTTTTCTCTTTTATAAGAATTTTTTTTTTTTAAATCAGAAAATCGAAGCTTCGTTCTCTTATACTCGGGGCACCACTAGCGCATCCCTAGACTGTGGCACTGGGATACTTCGAAAGGGTATTTTAATTTAAACGTTTTCCAGCGGCTTCGAACCATGGATCTTTCAAGGAAGCATGCCTTGAAGTCCTAAGCTTCAACCGCTAGTATAACGCCTCGCATTTTCAGAGAAACCATCCAAGTGCAGTTATTACCTTTTCCAAAATTTTCAGTGAGTTCTGTTTAATTTTGGCATTAGGGATATTTTGGGTAAATTTACCTTTAATGGTTCTTTTGTAATTAGATTATTAAATTTGGGTGATTTCGTAATTTCAAGACTCTTGGAGGCATTTTATGGAGAATTGATTTGGATGGATTTATGAAAGAAATAAAACAAAAGAAATAAAAGAGTTTGTACTTTGCTTTAAATAGGAAAAAAAAAAAGAAATTCTTTTTAGTTTTGAGAAGGAAAAGAAATGGTGGTAGTTTCATTTAAGGGGTTTTAAAAAGGGACAACTAGGAAAATGTCTAATTTTTAGATAATTATTTAGTAAATGTCTACAATTCAAAAAACTTTAAATGAGTTTCTAAATCTAATTTTTTTTTTTATAAATGATTAAATAACTAATTAGATTGCAATTGGCTATTATGCCATTATTAATACTTGTAATTGATGTGAATTATTAAAATAGATTTTAGATTCATTCCTTACCACCAACAAAAAATTAAATATTTAAATAATATAAAATCTAAATTTTTAACCACCCAAAATTAAATTTGATAATTAAAAAAATATTGGAACCCCTCATTTCGTTTTGTTTTTAAAATAAAAAAGTTGTTAAGATTAGTTTATTATGAAATATGGAAAATAAAACAAAAATATAAATTTGACTGTACATATGGTACACATCTTTACCCAGATTGTAATAAATGAATACTAAATTCTTAAACGAAAATTTAGTAAACAATAAAAAAATAACATAATATCTGACAATACGGTAGTTAGAATTGTAAATTTTGCTACAATTCACTATGTATCTATATGTATACCAAGGAATGCATGTTAAACGTGCTTACAGTTGTGTGCGTACTCTCTCTACCTAAAACTGTATGAAATCAGAAAGCTTGTAGGTTGGAGGAGTACACTGACGGTGGGGATACTCTCCTTGTTACATCAAATCCTGTGTGACCATGGAACGTTGATGATGACCAATCTGCAAAAAAAAAAAAATTATAATAATAATTTTTGTTGGAATTAACTGTGTTTATATGTACACTAAAGGATGCATGTTAAACATGCTTACACTTGTGTGTATACTTGTGGATAGCGGTTGCTCCACCTGAAACTGTATAAAATTAGAGAGATTGTAAGCTGGAGGAATACACGAAAGTAGAGATACTCTTCTTGTTACATCAAATCATATGTGGCCACTGGAACGTTGATGACGACCAATCTACAAAACAAAAATCAAATTTTACTAGAATTCCTATGTACTCATGTGTACACTAAGAGATGCATGTTAAACGTGCTTAAACTCGTGGACAACATTTGCTCCACCTGGAACTGTAAAAAATCAGAAATATTATAGGTTGAAGGAGTACATGACAGTGGGGATACTCTCATTCTTACATCAAATCGTGTGTGACCAATTGAACGTTGATGTCGATCAATCTGGAAAGCAAAAAACGTTAATACTTATCTGGAAGTGTAGTGTGGTAGAGATCGAATTGCATAGAAGTTGAAAAAAATAGTCGTATGTAGGACATGACGTGTGAGTTGGAATACGAAAAAATTGAAAATAAAAATATGAAGAAAAAAAAAAGACTTATGCCCCTTATTTGGAAGAGAAAAGGTTGGAGGAAGAAAGAAATTCCAAGAAAAACTAAAATAACTTAGATTTTCTTAAGAACGGATGACCAATCTTATAATTTGAATATAAAGTTCCCTTATTTCAATCTCCATTAAATGCAATTGTAATTAAAAATAATGATGAGGATCAAGGGATAGGAAATGAGGAAAAGAAATATGGTAATTGAGATTGGAGAAGAAGCAAAGAACTCAATCAGTAGAATGAGATTTGAAGATTTTGAAAATTTTGGCGTCATGGTGATTTGTGAATGATTTGTTAAAATATTTTATAACAAATGTTAGATATTTTATACCGTTCTTGTTTGATAAAATATATTTTTAGTTAAAATGAGTTATTCTTCCTTATTTTATGGATGTATTTTAATGGAGATTTAATTATGTTTTTTAAAAATATTCAATAGGTTAAATGATCCAATTCAATCAAGGACATTTTGGAGATAGTATAATTATCTCTCCTCCCAAAATTTTAAATTAGACATTAATTTAAAGTGAAAAACAAAAAATAAAACATTCTTTTAATAAATATATGAAATGTAGACATTATCTACAATTTCCCTTTTAAAAATTAAAAAAATAAAAAAAAAAGGGAAAAGCCCATTAAGGTTATTTTAGAATAAAAGAAATGGTGAATTAGGAAAATGGCTAAATTTAGAGAACTTATTAAACAAATGACTACATTTATTTAGACTTTAAATTAATGTCTAAAAGTGATTTTCTGAAATTAATTAATTGATTAATTAAATTGTAGTATACTCTTATACCCCTACAATTATTTATTTATTTCTATTTAGTTTGTTTAATTTTGGATTCACTCACAACCACTTACCAAATCTAACAACTAAATCTAATATTTAAAAATAATAGGTACTCACCAAAATCAACAACAAACAACCAAAAAATATGGATCGATTAAGTACATTTAGATTCTAAAATTTTAAAATACTTAAAAAAAAAAAAAAAAACTAAATGCTGTATTTTAAATTTGAAAAATTGAAACAAAAATTTGAACATTTAATTAAATACATATCATTATATCTTTTTACATATCAATAAACAAAGGTAAAATAATAAAATGAACATACATAATTAATCAAATACATATGACTTATTTTCTTGGGAGTACATTAAGAAAAAAATGTAATTATAAAAAAAAAAATACAAATATATATACAGCTAATACAAATATGATCTAATGTATGTACATGTAGGTACATGATCGAGTGAATTATAAAAATAAAAATAAAACATAAAACAAATATGATCTAGTGTATGTATATGTATGTACATGATGAGTGAATTATAAAAATGAAAAAAAAAAAAAAACCAGAAATTGACTTTGTTTCAGAATTGTCAAATAAAAACCTGAACATCCATGGTATATTCTTGTATCAATTTCGTCCAACACTTTACTAGCGATCATGCAATTCCGCCAAAACATTACCAAAAGCCTCCTCGACTCCATTTGTATGTCCATTAACGAGCAAAAAAAAAAAACAAAAAGAGTTTATGATTAGTGGAATCAAGAGAAACAATTAGAGTTACGGTTGAGGATGGATTTGAAAATAATTATGAGAAATTTATTCAATGCATTATATTAAAAAGAGAGAAAAGTTGTGTTCTTCTGGACGGATTTCTTCAAGAGCCTTTCGAGTAACTCTAAACCTAATCCCTAACTCGACAACACATGCATTAGCCTTCCATCAAATTCCCTACTAATACCCCCATTCATCCAAATCCACTGCCACTTACGAAATCCAAGCACCAATACCAACCCCAGCCACTAGCATCAAAATCCTGCCGACCAAAATTCTATCACAGAACACCGCCAAGAACACACTTTTGACCCTGGCTTTTACAATTCAGAGCGAAACCAACATAAGCAAGCGACGAGACAAAACAATTCCTCAGTGGAAAGTAAAGAATCGACATCAATACCTCTCGGCCAATGACAAGATTTATATATAAAAATTTGAATTTGTAAGATTTATTTTTTTAAATAATAATAAATGAATCGATTCTATGGTTTGTTTAATTCAGAATCTAACTAAGATTGAATTTTAAATTTAAAATATCTATACTTTAAAATAATTAAAATTAATATATTAATCATATTTTGTGGAAAACGGTTGGGTGAGAGAGATGACTCCTTAAATAGTGGGATTTATAAATAATTTTAATTTTAATTAGAAATTGAAAAAAGTTTAAAATAAATAAAAAAGGGTATATTTGGAAACAAAATTCTCTCTCTCTTCTTCCATATTTGAAATAGTCCTCAATTTAAAGTCTTCAGAAATGTAGACATTTCTTGATTTATTTTGGAAAAAGTAGTCATTTACTACTAATACCCTAAAAGAAGGGAGAAAATGGGTTTTTGTTCCTAAAAAAAGGATAAAAAAGAGAGAAAACCCATTTCCCTCATCTTCTTCAATCCATCACCCCCTACCCACAACCTGCCACCGCCGTCGCCCTTCATCGCCGACCACCATCTGCGCTCCACCCGCTTGCATTGAATGAGTCATCGCTGCCATCAAGCCTCCGTAGCCGCAGCAAACCCATCCCATGAGCGCGCAGCACCTCTGCCCACTCCACCCTCGTGCACGCCCGCCTTGCCTACGTGTCCGCCACGTGTCTCGACTTTGTCGGATCCCCGCTCCTGGTTACAACCGTGCCAGCAGTCGAGTCAGTCGTCGTGCGCGCGTTTCTTTGCCATGTACTGCTTATTTCTGACGTTGCCGTTTGTCCACACCTCGCAGCCGCTGTTTGTTCGCACCGTGCTGATCTGTTGGGTTTTTGGTAAGTTTCTAGCTTGGTTCCGTGATTAATTGCTGATTTATTTTGGGTTGTTCTAAATATGATAGTTTGTTGGGTTGTTTGTTAGGCATTTATTCTTGTGGAATCTTGAGGTGCGTGTTGTAGGTTTCGTTGGGTTTGTGCTTCGCCTAGCATTGGACACCCGTGTTTGCTTTCAGAATTTGGGTAAGTTCTCTTCCTAACTCGTTAGTTCTTAGGGATTCAATAGAATTGTTGGGATTGGTATAGAGTGACTGTTTTAGTTTATTTTAGGTTGATCTGCAGTGTGGTTCGTTGTTAGTGGAACTCGTGGAATTTGCTCAGACTTTTGGGTAAGGATTTTGGGTATTATTTAATCGTTTCAGATTGTTTGTCTGACTGTGAATAATTGTTTAGGTTGAGTTGTTGGTTAATGGAACTGTTGGAATTCTAGGAATACGTTCTGTATCGTCTTTTCATGTAAGGATTTTCTCATTGGGATTGTGTGGACCCTGCAAAAGGAGAAACTGACTGTGTTACTGATATTTATTGATGCTGGACTGCGTTACTGATGTTTGTCTGTGTTGTATGTTTGTTATTTTAAATGTTCTGTATGCCTTGTACCTCGGAATTATGGGGTCCCGGGATGACACCTTGTATGTTGTTTAAAATATTAAATATGTTTTGTTTGTTCATACTTCGGGATTATGGGGTCCTGAGGTGTTTAACTTGTATGTGTTCTTTAAATTATCTCTTATGAACATGCTAGAATTATAGGGTCTTAGCATGTTATTGGTACCGTTGTATGTTCTTGGTTCTTTTGGTATATTTGTGAGCTGGTGATGACGTGTGTTAGTATGTAGCTAGTCCTGATCATGTAATGAGTAGCATCTTGTTAGGGTGACTATATAAGAATATTGAGCATGTTGTGTGATCTGTTAGGACTGAGCTGATAAGCACTTGTAAATAGAATTCTTAGTTATCATCATATAGAGGCTATAGAAAACACAACGTACATTGTTTTCATTGGTTGAAATCGTTAAGGATTTGTTCCCGCCCTGATAGCCGAGGATGTGATGTAACATGCTGCTCCCAATAATGCCTAGTTTGTACGTGGCAAGCATGGTCAAAACCATATCTTGAAAGGGTATAGTCGAAACCCCTCCGGTAACTAGTGGAGGTGTCTGACCAGTCGGCTGCTGTTGCCGAACTTCAAGTCCGGCAGAGAACGAAGGCACATTCGTCGTTACTGTGGCTGTTATGTGGCCATCAGCTGTCACTGCTACGTTTGTCTGGCTCTGAGTTGTCGGTCTCTACTCGACTCATAATCTGCACTAAAAAATCACAACATGTAAGTCCACGCACAAGACTAACAATACAGGCACACCACAAAAGAAATATGTAAGCTAGACATTAAGTGCATTAACAAAACCCTTATGAAAACCCGACATACCTGATAGTCGCTGGAATGCTAAAGATCATGGGGAAAACTACAACTTACTATGTAGGTCAGTTTATAGAATCTATTGTGCTCTGATACCAAATGTAAGAACCCATAATTTTTAAACTACATTTCTCACGTCATGCTTACTCTAAAATGGTTACAAACATGCATAATTTTAAAAATTTGAACTTCAAATGTCCACTCCTGATGAATTAAATTTCAATTAAGTAAATGAAGGGAAAAGCCCTTAGCCAAAGTGTTTATTTAAACAACTGAAATAACTAATTAAATGAAGTAATAAGAAAGAGGCATTCATGCCAACAGTTAAACAATACCTTAAACATAAATAATAGAAGTTCTATTACTATTATGCCAACAACGAAATAATGGAACTGACTACGATCCTATCAACTAAACTCTAACACAGTAAGCTTCACCCATTATCACTTCAACATCTCCCAGCTAACCGTCTCGGTGGTGCCCCTGGTTACCTGGTGGAAAAATAAAATCACAGAAAGGATGAGTATAAAAGAATACTCAGTAAGAACTCCCCAATAGGGGTACAATGCACAAGGTAGAGTTTAACATGCTAGCAATACATATCTATTCTCAATTTCACTTTTAACTTTACTTGGTCCTGGGATTCATTACATAACTGGCTTGTGAGGCCCTTGAGACACCCACTTGCTCTAGATATTATAACTGGTCATGAAGTTCGTTACACAACTATCTAGCTCAAACTCAACTTTTCTCTACTGGAGTACGGACGACACCGGTCCAGGTGAGCCATCTACTTGACACTCGGTACGTGTATGCATACTCTACATGGTGCTGTAAACCAATCGGGTGTAGGGCTACACAGACTGACCTGGTTCAGGTCGACGTGCCTAAA
The DNA here is from genome assembly GCA_037833695.1 of Sechiopsis laciniata. Lineage (NCBI taxonomy): Eukaryota > Viridiplantae > Streptophyta > Magnoliopsida > Cucurbitales > Cucurbitaceae > Sechiopsis > Sechiopsis laciniata. The sequence continues at coordinate 2,237 of JBBMKA010006463.1, read as the reverse complement.
TACTCGAAGAAAGGTGTCCACTGAGTCACGTCCTAGAGGTCCTCACCAGTGCACCGAGTCAGCCTGTTCACACTTATCGCCCTAAGCTAAGACCTTACCGTAGCAGGCGTACACTATGATCAGAGCTCGCCTAAAAAGGATACAAACTAGGCGTCGTCGGGGGCGGCATGCTACATCACATCCCTGGCTATCTAGCGCGAGATTAAATCTTCAACGACACTGACCCAATGAGAACAACGTACATTGTGTTCTCTACAGCCTCTAGATGATGTGAACTAAACAGTTATATAACATGAGGATTTAATAGCCTAGTCCTAACAGATCACTAAACATGCTCCACAACTCAACTAGCATCCTAGTAGAATACTAACATACATGATTTTGACTAGCTATAAACCAAACATGTCATTACAAAGAACATACGGAACAAGGAACAACAGAACATGCATTTAAAAGAATTGTCACACTAGGACCCCATAATCTCAGCGTACTTTACGGTAAATTATAATTAAAAACACATGCAAAGTGGTAATCCAGGACCCCATAATCTCGAAGCACAACATACAAACAATCAGAAAATTGGCAACAATATAACACATATCAACACATAGCAATAACGTAATAAAATTTGCCTTGTGCAAGGTCCACACAACCTGGTAGAGAATCCTTACCTGGAAATAGTTACAGAACAATCCCAACAGTCACCAACAAGCGAGAATTCGAACCAGAACAACCTACCAATTAATTCCAATCAGAAAATTTCACTAGAAAACAATTATAACAACTAAGGAATCGCATCAAGAACCTTACCCAAAACCATGAACACGGAAGTCCAACACCAAAGAGGATCGAAGAAACAAGCAGAACGATAAAAACACGCTTCAAGCCAGCAAAATAACTCTTCAAAATCAATCCAAACAAAGCCAAAAAACGAACCCAAAACAAATAACGATTACCCACAAGATTGATGCTGCAAAAACTTACCCAAAACTCGATCTTCACTAAGCGCAACACGAACTAGAATCGCATCTGCGAGGCATTGACAAAGAGGAGCTACCGAGCTTGGATGTGCTTGCTTCGATCGGTGACAGGGGAGGGTTCGAGCGCTGCTATGCAAGGCACTGCGGGCGACGACGGGGCGGTCTACGACATGTTCTATGGTGAAATGTGGCATGAAGGTAGTCGACGGCGGCAAAGGTCGTGGCTGTGTGCTCGTGTGTGAGGCAGGGGACGGGGTAGCGGGCGGAGGCCTGTGCAAGGCAGGAGACGGATCATGCACGGTGGGGGTTATCGGCAGCGTCTGGGCAGAACGCATCAACGGCAGCTGCTAGGTGGAGTGGTTAGGGTTTGCTTAAGAGAAAGAAGAAGAAGAAAAAGAAAGAATGGTGGGTCTTTTTCTCTTTTTATTATTATTATTATTTTTTCCTTTGTTTTTAATACCAAACTTAAATGGGTCTTATTTAAAACCAACCCCCTTTCCTCTTTTATTTTAAACAAAACAAAACCCCTTTTATATAATTTCTTCTATCTTTTTTTTCCCCTTTTACAAATTTTAAATTACAAATTTTTGGGACGTTACACCCTGAAAGTGCAATGGGCACACGATCCCTGAGAGTATAATGGGCACAAATCCCTAAAAGTACAATGGGCACAAACCCCTAGAAGTACAATGGGCACAAACCCCTAGAAGTACAATGGGCACAAACCCTTGAAAGTACAATGGGCACAAACCCCTGAAGTACAATGGGTATAAACCCTCTGAAAGTACAATGGGCACAAAACCCCTGAAAATACAATGGGCACAAAACCCCTGAAAATACAATGAGCACAAAACCCCTGAACAACAATAGGCACATAACCCCTAGGCTTGTCTCTAGGTAGCATGTGTATATGTTTTCCTGCTAGAGTAATCAATCAAGAATAAATTTCTGCTATGATTAACACTGGCATTATAAATTATTATCCAGGTGTATCATTTATAACATGTTTTCTTATCAGGATATCTCAATCAAAACGTAATTCTATATTTCAATCAACACATCATTCTCACCTTAAGTCAAACATGAATAGATAACCATGCAATGTACTAGTATGATTTCAATCAACATCAACCATTGCGGTACAATAGCACAAGCAACTACCAATCTTAAAGCTGACGCCGAGGTCGGTTGTGTGTTCCAGCTGACGCCGAGTTACGAGCCGAGTTGCTTAGTGAGGCTCACAGTTCCCCGTTTTCT
>JBBMKA010006462.1:0-10250 GCA_037833695.1 Sechiopsis laciniata | reverse complement strand
ATAGAAACAGGAACAAGAAACAAGAATTAGGAACAAGAAACAAGAAACAGGAAACGAGAACGTTATCAAACGGGCCCATAGTATTCTTCTTCTTGGTTCTTGACCCATCTCAAAAGCTGATCGTAATCGAGACTTAAACCCGTCGAGGCTATGCATCGTCGAAACTAAGTTCACAATGAGCATTTTGTTGGTGGTGTTTGGTGAAATCTTGCTTAAATGTGTGGAATGGAAAGGATTAAAAAGAGCTTATGTATTAACTCTCTATATGATAGATTTTCTTATGAACCCTTAACTCAAGTAGATTGAACTTAAAACTTATTCCACAACAACAAAACAAAAAACCCAATGCTAGTACAAGATTCAAGAAACTTAATTTTTTTTTAAAAAAAAGGAAGATGATGTTCAATCTTGTTGGTTCTTGATCCATTTCAGAAGGCGATCCGAACTGATAGCAGAAAGCCCATGAGGTAATTCCCAACAAGTTTTGATTTTTTCTGCAAGATCTTTACATCTAGCCTTAATCCCTTCATCCCCTTCAAGTTGCTTCAATTGCTCAATGATTTCCCATCTAGAAACAATCCCATCTTCATTCCTTTCAAGCCCAACTCCAACCTTCCAAATCTTAGTAACATATTTCATATTGATGAAATGGTCACCCACATGAGGGCTGCAAAGAAATGGCCTTCCATTGGTGACCCCTTCAATCACAGAGTTCCATCCACAATGGCTCCAAAATATCCCAACTGCAGGATGATTCAACACCTTCTGCTGCGGAACCCAGCTCACGATTTTCCCGATTTCGCCTTTAAAGCCTTCCGGAAGCCTCTGCGCTGTCCCCGGCCGTGTCACCCACAAGAACGGCCGGTTCGCGAGCTGTATCCCCATCGCCATCTCCTCGAATTGTTTCTGGCTGTAGTTTGATGAACTCCCGAATGCCATGTACACCACGGACCTGGCCGGTTGCTGGTCCAGCCATTCGAGACAAGAGGTATCCTCTTTCCATAACTGCCCGGCTGCCTCGGCGGCGAGCGGGCCGAGCGGGAGGAGCTTTGGGTTCAATGCGATGACTTCCGGCTCGAGAACAGGGGGCACGATTATGATGCAGAATTTGGCGTAGTTGCAGCCGCGTTGGACTCTTACCAAGTACTGGAAGAGAAGGGTTTGACAGAACTTCCATGGAATGGATAGCCATGGAAGATCCCGAGTGTGCAGCGACATCGATCGAGTTATTCGACCCGGAATTTCAATTTCCTTGTCTTCCACGGGGATCCCATTTGAATCAATGACACCATTTTCAATAAGCTCATTGATACTAAAGTCCAAAACAGAGTGAGCGGCTGTGAAGGGCGTGAAAATAGCTCCTCTAATACCCAAATCCTCCGCAATTTCAAGAGTCCATGCCATGGTAATATCAACAATAGCACACGAGACGGGATCGGCAACGTCGTTGGCCATCGCTTGAAACAATTCCTCCATTCTGGGCTTCAGATTGGACATGGTTCTCTCGAAAGTCTTCTCGAAACACTGTCGGTCTTCGTCGAGAGGGATCCCATCTGAAACGCCGATGAGTTGTATGTTCGGGCCGAGGATTTCTTCCATGCTCTGTTCTCCCATGGCTTTGATCAGCTGATTGTGGATGAACTCTGTGTTGATCATTGTGACTCGAATTCCATTTTTTGCGAGGAGTTTAGAAATGTGCATAAGAGGGTTTACGTGGCCTTGGGTTGGATATGGAATCGCTATTACTCGACCCACTTTTCTTTGCTCTGCCGCCATTGTTGCCTCTGTTTCTTTTTCTTTTTTATTTCTCTGTTTTTTAATGTTCATCTTCTTTCTCGCTTTATATAGAGTTTTGGAGACGGAAGGTACAAATGGAATGCGACTCATATTCGTTAATTTTCACACTTTTTTCTAAAATTAGAAAACTCGTCTTTTTTATTTATTTATTTATTTTAATGTGAAGTTGAAATTTTTTTAACATTTGATTGTGCCGGAAGATATGTATTTAAAGCTAAGTTGAAATTATTGAAAGTTAGTGTTTTTTTTTTTAATTGAGGTCTTCACTTTTTCTGACTGAATATTCGTTTAGATTTTATAGTTTTAATAACATATTAAATAATATGGACATTTATGTCACGATCAATTGATTATGATATAACTAGTTCACTTTTTCTTTTTGTTTATTATCATGAGAACTGCACTATTTTCATGGTGAATCCAAACATTTTTTTTATTAAGAGACTTTTAAGTTTTCATTTTTTAGAGCCCTTAAAAGTTAGAGAAGAAAATTTAAGGACTATCTCACACGTTTTATCAAAAGAATTTCAATTAAAAATTTATAGTATAGTATCTAAATATTATTTTAATTTAATAATAATTTTGTAGGAAAAGATTAAAATACATGATTTTCAATTATAAGTCATTTATGATAATTGACTTGTGTTCTTGTTTGTCTATTCATATACTTATGAGTTATTGAAGAATATAATTTTTTTTTAATGAGCTTCAAATATTTATATGATAAGAAAAAAAGAATGAAAGAATGGGTAATCACGTTTTTCTTGCGAGGGTCAATTTATCTGCCACGTTTATAACATGGGCAAAAAACGGGAATTTTTGTAAGCTTTTGTTCGTTTGTTCGTATTTTATGAAAAATGGGTATATTATTTAATAGGAAATATACATTTTAGTGCCTAAGTTTGAGGTCCAGTTTAATTTCAATTTGATTTACATTTTAAAATTACACATTTTTACCTCTTACTGGTAATATTCACTCCAGTCCCTAAGATAGCAAAATTAATAATTATATAAAGTAATTTTAACTAAAATAGTTATTAGATTAATTTTAAATTTTAATATATCAATAAAATTATTATTGAATTTAATGTTTAAAAGAAAATAATTATAGAAGCAACAGAAAAAATATACAAAAACAAAAAGTAAGTATTATTGAAATATCAATTGTAAAAGTGTTTAATTTTAAAATATTTCAAAATTCAATTGAAACTAAATGATTAAAAAAAGTAATTTTTCTTATTAACATCTCAGTTTTTTTTTAATTAGGTGCTCTTTTTTTTAAGGTTGAATTCTACATGCATTTACGGTCTTTTCATCCTAATTTCAGTGCTGCGAAAATTAACTTATACCTATATTTATGGAAAAGAGAAAAATTTCCCCCTTAATGTGTCACATATACCAAATGTATAACTACTCTACATATTCATATGAATTTTTTGTTGTATTGAAACAATATAATTTATTATTATTTTTAATTAAACATTTTCAGTTTTTTTCCTTCAACCACAGTCGTGGATTAATTCATTCCTTTATAATTGGAAAATTGTATTGAATGAACTATTATCACAAAATGATTATAAATGTAGGCACATTTTTTTAAAATAATTACTCGAATAATCGTCATTCATCTCAATCTCATTTTTTAAAAATCGTACGTGCAATAATTATTATTGTACGACTCACAAATCTACTTGATCTAAACGTTTCCCATTTATAATTATTTGTGTCTAAAAACAAATGATAGTAATTTTATATTCTCGTTTATCCTACCCTCCAAATACATATAATCATCATACATCAACCAACCCTAAACTTCCTCTTAATATTTATCATTCTTCTACCTTTGTCACGTATTGAAATTTAGTTGGGTTGTGTAGATCAAATATGAAATGGACTTGTAACCCCAACCCTAAGTTCTCATATCTTATTTTGGGTTAGTTTTTGTTAACCTTGGTAAAGTTTGGTTAGGGTTTAGTTAGTCTTAACAATTGAGTGTTTGTAAGTGTTATATATAAAATACATTTGGGTGAATTTGAAACTTGAGTTGAATCGTCCACCATTTATAGCTCCTATTAAAAAATTCTTGGATGTCAATTACGAAAGAGATGTATATCTCTGAAATTTAAAAAGTGGATGTAGAATTTATCTCAAACCACTATAATTCGAAGTGTCTTTTTCTATCTCTCCTTCTTCATGGTTTGATCCACTGTATAAATTTGGAAGGAGTAAAGTTTAGGTCCTATCAGGGCAACACCCTTATTTGCAGCCCGGACAAGTGGCCTAATCATTGGACGCCATGTGTTAAGTTTTTAAATGGTTTCTTTTTTATTTTTTGACACGATTTTTTTCTTTTCATTTAACTATTAATTTTTTGGTTTAAAAAAAAAAAATCAATCTCTTACACTCTCTTCTTTTCTTTTGATAGTTGTTTTGTGCATCAATATTCAAATGTCTAAAATTTAATTGGCAGGGAAGAAAAATGGGTGTGAAGTATTTTGAAAAATTTCCTAATCCTCCAAAATCTTAGTGTAAAAATTAAAACAAAAAAGGCTCTTGTAGACAATGACACTTCATTTTCTTTTGTGGGTTTTGTTTTAATTTGGGGGTAAAGTTAGAATGGTGAGTCTGTGATAATGGGTCGAGAGGGCTTCCTTTATCTATAGTTTTTCCCTCTGTTTTCTAAACCTTGTGGGTAAATTGAAATAACAATAGTTGATTGTTACATCTTCGTTTGTAAATCGTTTGCATTAAGAGAAATCGTGTATTATAACCCACTGAGTTTTGAGTTTTGGGCTTGGATCTTGAGGTTAGTTTCTAGTGATTTTTTTAAGCATTTTTGTGGGGTTTTTCTGGTTGATTTTGGAGTCTTTCTTTGTATAGAAAATGGGTGGTTGCGATTTTTGTTGCACCATATCAAAATGGGTGGAACGTTAAAGGTAATGTGTTTATTCTATAGTAGTCACTAATCTAAAAATTAATTTTTTACGAATTTTTTTTACATTTAAATGTTGTAAGGTTAGACGATATATTCCGTGACATTAGTCGAAGTGTCGCAAGCTGGCCCGGACGAATATTAAAAAAAAAAAAATAACCAAAGTGAAAATACATCCTCAAAAATACTTTTAATATTTAGTATGAAACTAGCAGCCCATGAGTTTCTGTTATTTTCAAATGTAGAAAAGGCATTTGAAAAGAATATCTAATTAACCATCTTTTCAAAAGTTCCATATACTACTCTCAAACATAGCAAGATTTTATTATATAAAAATGAAGTTTACGATTTCAAAAAATAATAATAATAAAATGAAATAAAATGATGGAGGAATTGAAATGGAAAATGAAGCACATATTTTTACGGCTGATGAGAGTCTTTGGTGGGCCGGGCTCCATTTGGGCTTCATTTGGGCTGCATATATTTATATGACATTTTTGGTTAAATTATAAATTTGGTTTGTAAGTTAGACTTTAGTACTTACAATTTTAAAAATTATAGTGAATTTGAAATAGAAAATTTTAATTGGTGAATTTGCATATTTACATGGACACATATATTTAAAATTAAATAGGAAGCTAGTTGAGACATAATTGGATGTGATAGATTAAGTCTAACACTAATATTCCTTAATAAACTAATTATCCATATTTAACAATGTTAAGAAAGTAGTGTATATGATCATCTTGTACATGTCTAGAAAAGCCTAGGTAGGATTGTGAAGTGTATATTTTGGGGAAAAATGGAAGGAAGAAAAATGTGGATAGATGGGAAGCAAATGAGAGCATAATTAGAAAAGGAAAAGAATGGAAAAATGGAAAGCATAATAATAATAATAATAATAATAATAATAATAATAATAATAATAATAATAAAATTATTATTATTATTATTATTTTATTAAGAGCAGGCAAAGAGTCTATAGAAACTGGCTTTTAGCACATGCCATTTTGTCACTCTTCACTGTCCATGCAATGAACTTGTCCAATCCCCTCCACCATTAATATCACTTCCCACTCCCTATTTTTAGTGCCAACCAGACCAACACTTCAATATGTTTGAGTATTATACGACTAAAAAATTATGAGTTCGAATCTTATTAGTTAAGATTCTCATTCTCTCTATGTATATGTCAATAAAAATTATAGTTTAATGACAATGCAATTCATGAATTATAAGATTATGAATTTCACTTATTGTTGAATTGAGGAAAAAAATTCTTCTTCATTTACCTAGGTTTTATAGGTGAATCCTAAACTTGAATAAGTGATGAAATTAATATGTTCTTTTAAAATTATTTTAATGTTGTTATGAAACAAATATTGAAAATAAAAATAAATAAATGTCTTTATTGTAGGAAAAATATGATTTTTTTTTTCTTACCTTGACTTGACACAATGCATATCAATTTCTACTCTAAACTTTCAATTTCATTAAATTACATCTCAATTAGTTTAATAATACTTGAAGTTAGGCAGATTTAAACCTACGAGACCTTTAAATCGAAAATACATGTCAACCACCGTTAAATTCTTTCCGTTTTGACATATTTATGTGTATATAATGAATAAAAATTTTATCTACCTAAGACCTAACTAATAAAGCTTAAAAGTTATTATGAGTATTAAAAGATTTATTCAATTATCAATCTTTTGAATGTAAATTTGTGTCATATATTTGCTTCTTTTTTTTTTCAAATTATATTAGAGGGTAAATTGCAATACATTTGAAGTTTATACTTTTATAGGATAAAATGGAAAGTTTGTGATAAAAATTGTTACAATCTATAAGTTGTCAAATTTTAATTTAATTTTTTCTTTTTTATATTCATGACTGTTCGATTAGCTTGTGCGCACCTAGACTAATGTTACGGAAAATCCGTAGGAAATTAATTCATAGGTAGGTGACTACCATGATTGAACCCATAAACTTAAGTACTCCAAAATCTCATTTGACTACTAGATCATTCCATGTTGATTTCTTTTTATTTAGTCAAACTTGTAGGAGTAGGTGATTTTTTTTTTTACTGTTTATTCTATTTTTTTAAAATAGTGTTTACTCTACCACATTTTTTTAACTGATTAACTACCCAAAAAGAAAAAAAATTGACATGTTATTATGTTGAAGGAATGTTTTTTTAAATAATTTAATAACTTTTTAAAAGGTTAGAAATCATTATCTCTTAAATCGAAAAAAAAAAAAAAAAGAAATCATGAATTCTTAAAGAAATTTGACCCATCATGTGGCTTTTTTTTTTTTTTTAGTACAAGTTGGAGAAGGGGATTACAAATACCAATTTCAAAGATTGAACGCGTGAGTGTGGAATTGAGATGGATGAACACCAACTAGATAATCAATCACGTCATTGATCCATTCGGTCCTATCATGTGACCTCTTAGTTGAAGATTATCAAACCTAGTTTAGGGATAAAATTGGACCTAATAAAATGCATGTAAAAATTAAAAGAGTCCATATGAAAATTAAATAGACTCAGGCCGAAAGAAAACTTGAAACCATATGACAAGTTAAATGTAAAATAAAAAATTAAAATAAAATAAAATAAAATAAAAAGTCAAACTCAATTCTTTTACTTATTGCACATCTTCTGTCCAATCATCAATTTTACTAGCAAAGGACATGTAAATAATGTAGCATAATTGTGCATAAACCCATATAACTTTTATTTAAATAAAAAAAAAAATTAATATATATGTACCATGGTGATCACCTATCCATCATAGTTGATCTCATGGTAAAAAATAGTTTGAAGTGTACATATAAAATGTAATCGGTTTAATTTATGATGCCTCCAAATATTAATAAGATGTATACAAAAATAATTAAAGTGTGCGATGCACATTAACTAAAAATGAAGTACGATATAACATGTAGTTTGAAAATCAAAATTTTAGACATTGTTGGATAACAAATACTATAGCTTTAATTTAGTTAAACCATGTTTCCAAATATGAGCCAACACTCTTCTTGTATCCATAAACACAAAGCTAGCTCACCAAGGAGAGCTTCCACTTCATGCCAATTTTTTTTTTTTTCTTGTCTCCTTTTTCTAGGGAGAAAATACCATAAAAATTATGGTTGCACCACCAACATGAATAACAATATTGTATCAGTTAAATTTAAAAAAAAAAAATGAAAAAGAAAAGAGTATCATAATTGTAGATTTGAAATTCAATATCAACATCAATTTTTTCCTACTACTACAACATTGACTTCAATTTTAAAGATTTTGAATATTTTATGAGCCAAGAAGTATAATGCACAAAAAATACTTGCAAGATTACTGAAATCATATAGGAAAAATAACACAAGGAGAACCATAAGAAGAAGATCAATTAATGTAATAATATTTCAAGCTCTTTTTTTCATTTCTCCAATTTTCTTTCACTTTTCTATCAACCAAACAGACTCAATCGGAACAAAAAACATGAGCAAGGGAAAGGACAACATCGTCATTTAAATCCTTCATCTTGATTTATTTCTCTCATAATTACACAAGAAAAAAAAAAGAAAAGAAAAATAAATAAATAAAAAAGAGAGAGAACTATGAAACGACGGCGTTTTCAGCGTCGTTGCAGCCGGATCCAAAAAAATCAACCAGCTTCTGCAAAACAAGGGCCTGGGTTTTCAAAAGAACAATGTAATCGGCGGTTTCCTTGAACAACTGCTCCGGTAGGCGAGGCTCGCCGTGGGCGGCGGCGGGATGTGGCGGAATGAGGCTCTGCAGGGCCTCCAACTTGGCCGAGACGTCGTCGAAGGGCGTCGTCGTGGAAGCAGTGACGGCGGAGGAGCAGTGACGGCGGTGGAAGCGGCGGCGGGAATCCGGTGGAGATCGTTTGGTTTTTCTTCTGAGGTTTCTGAGAGGATTTGGAAGTGTGTTGGATTTGGAGCTCATCTTTTTTTTTTTTTTTTTTTTTTGTCTCCAATTGCTTGGAGCGGTTTTGGTCGCTTAAGATGAGGAAGAAGCCCTGGTTTAAGTAACAGTACGATAACTCTTTGCCCACGCACTTCATCTTTATTACCATAATGCCATTTCTGTACTTCCAACTTTCTTTAAAAAAAAAAAAAAAAATCCAACATCCAACTTAATTCTTAATTTTCTACGATTCTCAAAAAAAAAAAAACTTAATTTCTACGGCACAATATTTGAGGCGAGTTTAGTCATTTTCACGTATTCTTGATAATTAGGTGACGTGAGTTTAACCGGTGGATTTTATGATAAAAAAGTTTTGGATTTGAGTTGAATTTTTTTTTTTAAGAAAAGGTTAATCTTTAACCTTCATATATTCTTGTTAAATTGAAAATAAAATTTGAAATTTAACTTTAAGTTTATGGTAATGATAATTAATAAGTCAATGATATATGTATTATGTTAAAATTTAAATTTAAATAATACTAAGTGTTTTTTAGTATAAATTAGGTGAAGGACAACACTTTAATGTTGAACTGTATTTTTACTAAATAATGAAACCATCATATTAATGTTTTCAAATAAATGAGAGTTAATTGTCAGGATTGAATTCATAATCATAGTATTAAGGGGATTTTGCATGTATAACAAAAAAAAGTAAAATATTTCCATCTATAGCACAAAATCAAAACTAATTCATTTGTAGCAGAAAATTTAAATTTAGTTCTATCACTGGTTGAATTCTATTAGTGATAGAATTCGATCAATAATAGACTCATTCTATCACTAGTTTAATTTTCTATTAGTGATAGAATTCCAAATTGAGTTCTATCACTAATTAGTGATAGAAATTAATATGCTATAAATGAATTATTTTAGAAATTGTGCTGTAAATATAATAGAAGAAGTAGAATGTGCTGTTGATGGTAAATTCTCTATCATTATTATTCTGTTCTAATTTCTCTAACATGTGTGGAGGAGAATTTGAATATCTCTATATATAATATGTATAGTAACTAGTTTTTTTTTTTATCATATGTATAGTAACTAGTTGAACCATACAAATTCAAATTTATAAATATGTGGCTTTGTTTTATTATCTACTTTATAAATATACTTTCAAATATCGAGATAAATTTTGAAAAAAAGAAATTTTTTTAGAATTTTACTAAGAACTATCGTAAACAAAGACAATTTAAAAGTTTTTTTTTTTTTTTTTTTTTTTTTTTTTTTTTTGAAACAAGATAATTTAAAAGGTTAAATGGGTATTAACCTGACTAAATATAATTGCTTTTTTACGGTAAAATTTCGTCCTTTTTTTAAATATAAAATTCCCTTAAAAAAATCCTCCATCTCCATGCTATGATATGCAAAATCAACTAGGCTATATAATTAGGTATATATAAATATATTTTTAAATGGAATCCCAGATAATTGATTTTCATAATCGAATCCGTAATGGTGGTGTTGAATTGAATTAACATTAAACAATCAAACAAACCCACCCCAAACCTTTTCAGTTATATATATATA
>JBBMKA010006461.1:0-10252 GCA_037833695.1 Sechiopsis laciniata | reverse complement strand
ATATGACAATCAGAAGCACCAGAGAGCGCATCTTGTGTCTAATGAGCAAGCACCTGTTGAGGAGTTTGCTAAATTCAAAGTTTCTTCTACTTCATCGCTGCCATCGTCATCAGAATTCTCGCCTGCTGTGACCCTAGCTGAATCAGGTAACAATCATTGTCTTCTTTCGTCGTCTACAAAGTGGGTCATTGACTCTGGAGCGACGGCTCATATGACGGGTAACGAAAGTTTGTTTTCTACTTCGTTGTCGTCTGTCCATTTTCCTGCTGTTATCTTGGCTGATGGATCCTTGTCTCCTGTCAAGGGGTGAGGATCAATCACACTTACCCCTACCTTGTCGTTATCTTCTGTGGTCGTTATCTTCTGTGTTGTGTCTGCCTACATTCTCATATAATCTAATTTTTGTTAGTCAACTATCCCGAGACTTACATTGCTTTGTTTCCTTTTTTCCTGATTATTGCTTGTTTCAGGATCATTTGACGAAGAAGATTATTGGTAGGGGGTATGAAGCTGGGGGTCTCTATATCTTGGATCAGAAACCAGTCCAAGCCGTGGCGTGTGCAAGTTCTGCGTCACTATTCGAGGTTCATTGTCGGATGGGTCATCCCTGTTTGTCTATCTTGAAGAAGTTATTTCCAGAATTCAGTAAAGTGTCGTCTTTCAATTGTGAGTCGTGTCAGTTTGCAAAGTTTCATAGATTGAGTTCTAGTCCTAGGATTAATAAACGAGCTAATGCTCCATTTGAATTAGTTCACTCTGATGTACCCCACCGAGTCCTGTCATGTCTAAAATAGGATTTCGCTATTTTGTTACTTTTGTTGATGACTTTTCTCGGTTTACTTGGGTTTATTTAATGAAAAATCGTTCTAAGTTGTTTTCTCATTTTTGTGCCTTTAATACTGAGATTCGTAATCAATTTAATGCGTCCTTCAAAGTAAAACTTTTACGCACTGATAATGGGGGTGAATATTTTTCAGGTATTCTTAGTTCTTATCTTAGTAAGAAACGTGTTGTTCATCAATCGTCTTGTGCGGACACACCATCTCAAAATGGTGTGGCTGAGCGTAAGAACAGGCATTTGCTGGAAACAGCTCAGGTGCTGTCCTTCCAAATGAATGTTTTGAAACATTTTTGGGTCGATGTCGTGTCTACTGCTTACTTTCTTATTAACCGAATGTTGTCATCTATTTTGGGAAATCCAATTCCATTCCAAGTCTTGTATCCTTCTCGGGACATGTTCCATCTTCCACCTAAGATTTTTGGGTGTACGTCTTTTGTTCACGATGTTCGTCCTCAACGGACCAAGTTTGATCCTAAGTCTTTGAAATGTATCTTCCTCGGGTATTCTCGTGTCTAGAAGGGTTATCGTTCTTATTGTCCGAGCACAAATCGATACGTAGTTTCCTCTGATGTTGTTTTTTTTTAGGATACCCCATTCGGTCCTGTGTCCAGTCCTCCACCCGTGGAGGATGATTTGTTAGTTTATGAGGTCATGTCCTCGTTCGGTGGTTCGGACTAGTCTCCTCCGTCGCTTTCGGTTCCATCAGGTCTTTCTCTTACTCAGGTGTACACTCGGCGTCCACGACTCTCAGAGGCTTGCCCCATACCAGTGGATTCCTCGTCATCTGACTTGCGAGCTAGTGATGATCTAGACTTTCCCATTGCCCTTTGCAAAGGTAAACGTTCTTGTACATATCCTATCTCCTCATGTGTGTCTTACCATCAATTATCCTCTTCTTCTTTCTCGTTTCTTACTTCACTTGATTCTGTGTCGGTCCCTAAAACTACTAGTGAAGCCTTGTCTTACTCAGGGTGGCACCAGGCGATGGTAGAGCAGGTGGCTGCATTGGATGTGAATGGTACATGGGAACTGGTAACTCGTCGAGAGGGAAAATAGACGATTGGTTGTAAGTGGGTCTTTGCTGCCAAGATGAATTCTGACGGGTCAGTTGCTTGCCTCAAAGCACGCTTCGTTGCTAAGAGGTATGCTCAAACATATGAGATTGATTATAGTGAGACCTTCTCTCCTGCTGCCAAGAAGTCGTCCATTCGCCTGTTTATTTCTCTCACGGCTATGAATGATTGGTCGTTGTTTCAGCTCGATGTTAAGAATGCTTTTTTGCATGGTGATCTTCTTGAGGAAGTCTATATGGAGCAACCACCTGGGTTTGTTGCTCAAGGGGAGCATGTCAAAGTCTGTCGTCTTCGTAAATCCCTATATGGCTTGAAACAGAGCCCACGAGCGTGGTTTGGTAAGTTCAGTCAAGCCCTTGAGAAGTTTGGAATGCAGAAGTGCTCTTCAGATCATTCTGTATTTTTTCGTCTGTCTGAACATGGGATTGTGTTGCTTGTGGTATATGTTGATGATATTGTGATTATTGGGAGTGATGATTCATGGATGGCCTCACTAAAGGTCTTCCTTCACAGCCAGTTTAGTACTAAAGATCTCGGAACTCTAAAACATTTCTTGTGAATTGAAGTCATGAGAAGCAATAAGGGAATTTTTTTTGTCTCAACGGAAGTACGTTCTTGATCTGTTGACTGAAACAGGAAAGTTAGGTGTGAAACCGTGTAGTACCCCGATGGTACCAAACCAACAGCTTGTCAGGGAAGGTGAAGTTTTTACAGAACCCGAGAGGTATAGAAAGATGGTTGGAAAGTTGAACTACTTGACGGTCACAAGACCAGATATTTCTTATTCTGTGAGTATCGTGAGTCAGTTCATGTCGTCCCCTACAATCGATCATTGGAAAGTCGTAGAACAGATTCTGAGTTATCTCAAGTTTGCTCCTGGAAGGGGGCGTTTTGTACAAAAATCATGGGCATTCCAATATTGAATGTTTTTCAGATGCAGATTGGGCAGGTTCTAAAGAATACAGGAGGTCAACCTCAGGTTACTGTGTGTTTATGGAAGGAAATTTGGTATCATGGAAAAGTAAGAAACAGAATGTGGTGTAGCGTTCTAGTGCTAAGTCAGAGTACAGAGCTATGTCCCAAGTAGATAGTATGGTTGGTTCAACTGCTGAATGAAATTAGAGTGAAAACCGCGACACCTGCAAGACTATGGTGTGACAATCAAGCAGCAATCCATATTGCCTCAAATCCAGTGTTTCATGAGAAAACTAAGCATATTGAAGTGGATTGTCATTTTATCCGAGAGAAGATACAACAAGGTTTGATTTCGACGAGTTATGTGAAGACTGGAGAACAGTTGGGTGATATTTTCACCAAGCATTGAATGGAGTTTGGATAGGCTACCTCTGTAACAAGTTGGGCATGATAGATATATTTGCTCCAGCTTGAGGGGGAGTGTTAGAGATTAAAATATATATTTGTTTATAGGTTTATCGCTTTAATAGGTTTAGGTCTATTAGGCCCGCAAGACCCATTGTAACTCCTATTTAAAGGCATGGCCTTTCATTAATAAAATATACGACTATTTGGTCAAATCTCTCTCGATTACACACATGAATTATTGTTCAATTAGCTCAAACTAAATGCACAATAAATGGGCATTAAAACCGGTTTTCTAGCCCGAAATCAAACAGCCGACTCACGATTCTTGATCATCCTATGCTGTCGCCGTTGCACCACGACTTCCAGGGGACCATCAATGATCCTCTTATTGCTGCTATGCTCAACCCAATCAGTCAAGCTGGAATTTCTGAATTGAGCTGTTATCAGATGATTCCCCACCAACTGACTGGGTGTGCATTTGGAAAGTTGAAAAGCAATTCCCAGACATATTTCTTGTAGCATTCTGTAGATGATAAGGCATTGACAACCCCAATCTTCCTCCCATCCTAAACCCTCCCAAATCCACCTTTGATATGTTACTTGCAAAAATGGTGTTGCAATTGCTTTGCTTCGGAGAACATGGCAGCTTCTGCTTCATTGAAGAAGATGATGATTCTTGAACCACTCCTGCTTTAACCAAAAAATCTTCCAATGTCATTTCTCCTAAAGCCTGCTGGCTGTTGCTCGGGTTTCGCTGAACGTCGTTCACCACCTTCTGCTGTTGCAATTCTGCTTTCTCTCTATGAATCTCAGACCAAACTTCCTCCACAGTTTTGCCACAGAGTGGAATGGGGATGGAAAAGGAGGATTGGCGAGAGAGGATTGGGCTTGAATTAGTATTGGCAGCCATGAAATGGAGATTTGGAGGTTCATTTTTTAGCTCATTGGTTAGTGAGTGAATTTGGTTTTGAATTTCTTCAGCACTCCAGAGATTGGAAAGAAACTCATCCACGCTCATACCCCCAAGATTCTTCCCACTTTTGCACAGAATTTCATCAAGTGTTAGAGATAAAATGGAGCTGTTTTTGTTCAGTGAGGAGAAGAAACTGCTCTTAGTGCTCCATCTGATGGCTGTTTTGTTGCTGCTTCTGATAAAATTTGCCCAATCGCTATATTTTCAAATTCAGAATTCTCCATTTCTCCAACCTGAAAACTCTGCTCAAAGAGCACTAAATTCCATGTAGAGCAGTGAGTTTTTTCTATAAAAAAAAAATTAAAAAAAAAAAAAAGTCCCAACAAAAACAGACGTTGCATGCAATCTTTTGAAGGAACTTGAGAAAAAATTAAAGAAAAAATGATGACGTAAAACTGTTGTTAAACAGAAACCCATTGTGAGAAGAAACAGAAAGAAACGCAGAGAAATGGATCAAATTCTGAAAAGAATAAGAAAAAAGCAGCGGAGTAAACAAAGAGATGAATGATGGTGTTTATATATAGGCGGGTTTGAATGGAGAATGAGGATTTTGTCTTTTTTGCTTTCATCGAAGCAGTTTCAAAGATTAAAGTTCACAGAACTTGAAAGTAACTGCCATTTCCCACTCCATATATCTTAAATAAATCTCTCAAATAATGAATGAATCAATGTTGGCCCGATGTATCTCTATGATTAAAAGATTAAATTTCCATTCAAAATATAAACGTAAGATGAAACTAAATTCAATGGTAATGACAAAAAATTAATTTGACGTAATTCCCTTTTATCTTTGAATAATGAGATCTCAAATAAAATTTAAATAATAATAATAATAAACTCTAGATTTTATTTTGTGGTTTCAAAATATTTTCTTTCTTTTTTTTTTTTTTTCAGAAAAAATATTTTCATTTTTTTAACATTACACTCCTTTCATAAATAATATTTTAATTTACTTTAGAGTAAAAATCTTAGGAAATTTATATGAAGAAAAATAATTGCAATTATTTTTTGGGAATTTGTCCTCCATAGCATATTTTTGGCTCTTCATTACAATTGTAGCACATTTTTTAAAATAATTCATTCATAGCACATTTTGCCCAAATTTTCCAAAATTCCTATTCTACCCTCATTTGTTTGCACGATCCAGCTATTCTTTTCTCTTCTCTCCAACCTTCTTTCTCTTCTTCTCTCCAACCTTCTACTCAAAAATCTCTCCTCCAAGAATACCTCCTCTACAAATACTCCATGGCCGCCGTCTTTTCAACCTGGCTCTGCAACAGCGGTGTCACTGCCGCCAAGTCCAAGCTCTTCTGAATCGCCTATTCCGGCAGCCACATGACCCATAAACAAACTCGTTCTTCAATCCAACCCTAAACCCTCAGACCCATAAACCTCCATTAAAGTCTCCAAGCTCAGAAGCAAGCAGATTTTCGTCTCAACCCACAAACTAGAATCTCAGCTCCTCTACAAATACCCAAATCCAATGTTTAGCGATTGCAATAAAAAAGGTTGAAAAACTAAAAAAATAAAACAAAAGTTGTATTTCATCAATTAACTCGAAGAACTGATGGTTGGCAACTTGCAGTCACTGGAAAATTGGAATTAAAACATTAAATTGCTTCGAACAGGGGTTTTCTCAGGGATAAACGATTGAAGTCTATTAGTTGATGTAACGGCCCAGTTTTCCATTCCGGTTCTCCAGGTATGTTCGGTCGTTTATTTGGGTGTTCGGTTAGGCCGTTAGGGCAGTTTGAGCCTTTAGGGGCATTTTGGTAATTTTTCCTTCAGTTGCTAAGTTCGGGTTATTGCTACGTTTTCAGGTTTCCAGGGTTAGTTGTTTTTTGGGAAGCTTAGAGGTCTTTTTGGTTAAAAAGAGAAAAAGGGAAAAAATGGTTTTTAATTTCTCCCTCGCCAGGACTCAAAGCCGGGATCGCTTGAAAACCCTATTTAAGCTCTTTTTTTCTATTTCCCAAAGCCCTAGCTGCACCACACATTCTCCCTCTCAAAATTCTCTCTTCTCCTTTTCTTCACTTTTTTTAGAGCTTGTCTTCCCCTTAGCCAGATCGCAGCCCGGGCATCGCTGCTCAAACTCTAGCCGAGAAACCCTAGCTCGCCTATTCGTTCGCCCTTGTCGAGAGCAACAGCCCCTTGATTGCCAAGCCGTGCCTCCGTCTCCTTTGCGCATCCGCAGCCTCACGATCACAACATTGCGATCGCCCAGTTCCGCGCACCCTTCGCCGAGATGTTCTGAGCCGCAGCGTCTTCGCGAGCAGCCAATTCGCCTCAGGTACGTTTCACCCAAAACCTTTCTCGTTCTCTATTGGTTTTCTGTGGCCTGACGTCTAGATCCGTCAATCCTTATTCTATTCGCAGCCGAGACCACGCCCGTTCTCTTGTCCGGTCGATCCACTGTGCTGCTTCCACTTTGATTTTCACTCCAACGAACCCTTTGCCCCAGTGAGACGTTTGCCCGCAGCTTCCCCCTCGCCGAGCCTCGTCTGCTCTCGTTCCCGCGCACGTCCGCAAGCAGCTTCGCCTTCGCCGAAGCCTTGGTGCCGAGCCTGTCTTCTCGGTTTAGGGGTATTGTTTCCCGAGCCTTGTGCCTTTGGTTACGTAGTGTTTTTTAGCTGTAAGATATTAATTGTGTGCTTGTTAATTGCTATGCCTAGGTTTTTACTCGTGTTGGTATTCTGCAGCTCAATGAGCATTATTTTGTGTAGTCGTTCTGCTTGCTTTCCAGGTAAGGATTTCCTTGCCAAGGTTGTGTGGACCCTGTGCTTGCCACTGATAGTTTTCTGGTTGTGTGTTATTGTTTTTCTAAGCATGTTAGTGGATAGGTGTTTGAACTTTATTTTTGTTGTTGAACTTGTTAGTGGATAGGCTTGCCTGCTTATTGCCTGTCGATATACATCTTAGTGGATAGGATTGTATGGCATGTCTGATAGGACCTGACATGTAGATTTATGTACCCTGGATTGCACTACTATGTTGCGGTGACTGTTTGTATATGTGACTGTGATATACTATATGATATTGTGCAATGATATTGATGTTGAACTCTGTTAGCTCTAGGGTTCTTCTTTTTAGCTAGATCTTGTTAGGTTGTCATCGTCCAGCGGCTGAGAGTGGACCAACGTATGTGTCCCTACCGATCGGGCTGTGAGGACAGATTCCTTACCCCCGGCAGCCGGGTGTGGAGTAGCTACCACTCCGGCATAAGCCTAGTTTGTGGCCTGGTAGAGCGGGGTCATTTCCTTAGGGCATAAGCCTGCCTTGGGTGTGATTAAGGTTGCCACAGTATGGTGCTGAGGGCCTCCCGCCTGCTGTGGATCAGTGCTCACCTTTCCAAGTCATAGGCATGCGCACCTGGACCGACATAGTTTGTGTAGGCCTACATTTATTTAGTTTGCAGGAGCATGCGGTGTGCGCGTATGTGCATTAGATGTCTGGAGAAGAGCTCTCTCGGGCTAGTGTATCAGTACACCTTCCCATTCAGTTTAAAGCCCGATGCTTGGGTACTCTCCCAAGTGTCCAAGATCAGCATAGTGAGCTGGTCACCGTAGCCGAGGGTTAGAGACTCTTGAGATTCTGAGGGTTATATTGATAACCCATTTGGAGATCCACAGTGGATCCTTAGCCCAGAGTTAGCGACTTTCGATGGTTTGACATGCTATGATTGTACTTGTATTGAGACTTCCTTTGTGATGTTGATCTGCTTGTGTGCTAGGATGCTAGATGATATGACTTGCGTACTGTACCCCGGTTGGGGATTCTTACTGAGTGCCTTTGTACTCACCCTTATTTCTGTGGTTTTTCCACCTGGTAACTTGGGACAGCACCGGGACAACTAGAGGAGGAGTTACTTGATCATGGGTGTCCGCTGTCAAAATTTATTTGTTGTCTTTAATCAGCATGTAGGATAGTTTTCAATTATAGAGGATTTCATGTTTTAAAGTTGTTTTGCATAACTCTGGCCAGATACTTAACTATGTTTTAATTTGTGAACTGTTCTGAATGAATAAACTGGCAATTTTTTTATTTACAGTTGTCTTTAAGTTTAATTTTGTACATATTGAACCATGCATGTTGAGTAAAATCTGGTTTATGACCATTTTAGAGTCGGGTTCTTACAGTTGAACTTATAGAAGTCTATCAGTTGAACTGATTGAAGTCTAAAGTCTATCAGTTGAACTGATAGAAGTCTATCAATTGAACTGATAGAAGTCTTTCAGTTGAACTGATTGAAGTCTATCAGTTCAATTGATAGAATTTTAACTTCAATTGTTTTTTTTTTTTTTTTGTGATTGAACAGTGCAAATATGTTTTAATCTTAATTAAACTGAAACTGCATCCTTGAATCATTTGTTCTTAACTTCGAGCAACTTTTCTAGATCCTAAAAACTGTTTCTATCAGATTGAATTCTATCAGTTCAACTAATATAAGTCAATAAGTTTTTTAAGTGAAAAAAGTCAATCAATTTCATTGATAGAAGTCAATTTGATTGACTTCTATCATTTCAAAACTTGATTTGTTTGACTTATATCACTTAAAAATCATATAGAAGTCAATTAGTTCAACTGATAGAAATCAATCAATTTCTTAAGTGATAGAAGTAATCAGTTTAATTTTAGTTTCATTGTGATTGAAGACATATTGATTGAGCAGAAACATGAAAGAAGTCAATTAGTTTCACTCATAGAAGTCAATCTAATTAACTTATATCACTTAAAAACCATATAGAAGTCGATCAATTCAACTGACAGAAGTCGATCAATTTTTTAAGTGATAGAAGTCAATCAATTTAACTGATAGAAGTTGATCAAATTTCCTCTATCAATTAAATTGATTGACTCTATCAGTTTCCTGTGATTGATTCTATCAGTTTCTTGTAATTGATTTTATCAGTTCCAAATGATTGAATCTATTGGTTCCCAGTAATTGACATCTACTATCACTTGCAGTGTTTGAGATTCTTTCCTAATGATTCAATCTATTTGTTTCCTAATTATGTCTAACATTAAGCTGTAAAAAGGAAATAACATTGAAAAACAGCTACCTAATTCGGTTATATGCAACTAATTCAGCTATAAAAATTAATATTTGAAGAGACGAAGATGATGCAAAGAGATAAAGAGAATGCGAAAAAATTGTGAAGAAAACGTGTCGCAAAAGTGAAAAAAATCTTGATAGAAAGTGGGATGCAAAAGTGATAGAAAAATCGTGATAGAAATGGGCCTGCAAAAGTGATAGAAAAATCATGATAGAAATGAGGCTGCAAAATTAGGCTTACACGCGTGGGCCTTTTAGTAATTTTATCTGGCCCGTTTAGTTTTTCTGCCACAAATGAATAAGTTTAGGAATTGTGCTATACATGGAATTATTTTGTTGTTTTTTAACTTTCATTGTCTTCAATTAGATTTAATTCTATTAGTTTAACTCAAAGAAGTCTATCAATTTTTTAGTGATATAACTTTTTTTTTTTAGTGATAGAACTCGTTTTTTAGTCATAGAAGTCAATCAATTTTTAAAGTGATAGAAATTGATAGAAGCCTAATTACAAAAATTGGTGGAGAACTTCAGCAATTGAAAGGAAAAAGATATAGCGAAAGATGAAAAAAAGAAATGTGAAACGAAAAAGAGAGAAAAATTTGGATTGATTGAAGTGGGTGATTGAAGTGGGGTGATTGAAGTGGGGTGATTGAAGTGGCTGATTGAAATGGGGTGATTGAAGTCATCTACAAAGCAAAGCTTATTTTTAAGCCCGATTTTTTTTTTCAATGAAATGGGCCACAAAACAGGTCTTTGTACACGGATGGATTTTTTAGTTTTTTTTACCAAGCTTGTTTACTTTTCTTGCTACAAATGAATTAGTTAAAAAAAATTTGCTATACATATAATTTCTTTGCTCTTTTGTATTATACATGCAAAAGTCCCTTATAAAAGGAATTTGCACAGTATAGCAATTTTTTTTACCACAGTTTACAATTATAGCAACTTTTTAAAAATAATTCGTTTATAGCAAATTCTGCTACTTTTTAAAA
>JBBMKA010006460.1:0-10253 GCA_037833695.1 Sechiopsis laciniata | reverse complement strand
TATATATATTTTTTTTTTTTTTTTTTTTTTTTAAATTTTAGAATTTTGAGTAAATATGGTGTAGAGATAAATTCAGATTCAACCCCAAAGCAGATTGCAAATTCTATATTTAATTTCAATATGAAAATAAATAGATGAAAATCAATGCAAAGTAATGAAGGAATGAAGAAGAGATAGCACACCAGAATTAAAGTGGTTCGAAATAGCCTACTCTACTGTTCAGAATGTGAGGATATCACTCTCACTCATAATTGCCATTGAAAATATTCAAGAGTTCTCAATTTGGTGGCTAGAGTTTCTCATCCTCAAATGTAGAATAAGCCCTATAGTATTTTATATACTAGTATAATGTACACATTCTCATAGTTAGTTAAGCTAACTCAAACCTAACTCAAATTTATTAAACTTACCATATGGTTAATACGATTTGATGTGTAATTCATATATAACATATAAAAATTGTTATTGAAATATGAACTTATCTAGACCGTAAAAAATGGGGTTAAATAATAAAAATGATGGAATTTGAAACATAGATAAATAAAACCACATACTGACATTGTAGTAAACCATCGCGAGTTTTCTCAAAAAAAGGAAAAAAAATTATCACTATTTTTTTTATATCAAAACATCAGGAATTAATTTTAGAAAAAAAAAACATTTTTTATATTGTTTAATAGAAATTATTGAACGTATAAATAACATAGTTATTCGTAATAAATCTTTTAAAAAATTGATAGTCAATATTCATAATAATATCGAAGAGATACGTAATTCAAACAAACGAGCACATATATTACGATATACAAGCACACATGTTTAGATAATTGGACATACCAATTTAGATAAATCAACGCTTGTGATAAACAATAGGGTAAACATGAGTCAGATTATGATAACTTAACTTGTTATTTACATAAATTGAGCTCAAATGCCCCTGTGAATAATAAGTTTGAATCCTCTCACTTAAGTTAAATTTTAAAAGAAATAATAAATAAATAAATAGTCCTTTTAATTTTAATCTTAAGCTAAAATAGTTTATAATATTTTGGAAGTATTCAATAAATCTTATGTTTTTAATTTTGTGTTTAATAAATCATTGAATGTAAGAATTTCAACCAATAAAACCAAATTTGTAATTACCTTATTCTTCTTCTTCTTCTTCTTCCTCTTCCTCTTCCTCCTATTCCTCTTCGTTTTCTTCGTCCTCTTCCTCTTCTTCATTTTGTTGTTGTTGTTCTTCTTCTTCTCTTCTTCGTCTTCTTCGTCTTCGCCTTCGTTTTCTTCTTCTTCTTCTTCTTCTTCTTCTTCTTCTTCGTCTTCTTCGTCTTCTTCCTTTTGTTCTTTTTCTTCTTCTTCTTCTTCTTCTTCTTCTTCTTCTTCGTCTTCTTTGTCTTCGTCTTCTTCTTCTTCTTCTTCTTCGTCTCTATCTTCTTCGTCTTCTTCTTCGTCTTCTTTGTCTTCGTCTTCTTCTTCTTCTTCTTCTTCGTCTCTGTCTTATTCGTCTTCTTCTTCTTCTTCTCTTCCTCTTCTTCTTCTTCTTCGTCTTCTTCGTCTTCTTCTTCTTCTTCTTCGTCTTTTTCCTCTTCTTCCTTTTGTTCTTCTTCTTCATCTTCTTCGTCTTCGTCTTCTTCTTCGTCGTCTTCGTCTTCTTCTTCTTATTCGTCTTCGTCTTCTTCTTCTTCTTCTTCTTCTTCTTCTTCTTTTTCTTCTTCTTCTTCTTCGTCTTCTTCTTCTTCTTCTTCTTCTTCTTCTTCTTCTTCTTCTTCTTCTTCTTCTTCTTCTTCTTCTTCTTCTTCTTCTAAAAATACATAAAATTTACTATTCAAATAAAACTCATTTTATCGAGGGTAAGAAAAAGCTTATGTTGTCTACATATATACTTAGTTTAGTACAAAATTTGAGTTAGTTAAAAGTTGATAATTCTATCTTACAATTTTTTTAGTTGAAAAATACATAAAATTTACTAATGAAATAAAACTCATTTTATCGAGTGTAAGAAAAAGCTTATGTCACCCACTTATATGCTTAGTTTAGTACAAAATTTGAGTTAGTTAAAAGTTGATAATTCTATCTTACAATTTTTTTAGTTGAAAAATACACTATTGAAATAAAACTCATTTTATCGAGGGTAAGAAAAAGCTTATGTTATCTACATATTATTAAATTTTGATATTGCCAACAAGAGTCGTAGTTAATCGACACCAATGTACATTTAATGACAAATATATCATGAGTTAAAATTCTCTATCCCCAATTGTCACTGAGCTAAAAAAATTATACTTCTTTTAATAAAATAAGATTGAATCAGAATTCTTCTCCCAAAATAATTTACAAGTGTAAGTAAATTCTAAATTTATTTGCATCTACAATCATTAATACAAATATATTAAAAAAAATCATTAATACAAGTATTATGAATTATAAATACTCATTAATATTCTTTTTTTTAATGAAAATACTCATTAATATTCTTATCATAGGAAACAATGTGACAATATTATTATTATTATATATTTTTTTATTGTTTTTTGTTTGAGAAACTTTTTTTTTATTTTTGAGATTACAAACATGTGACAATATTATTTAATAGCAATGACTACATTTACTTTTTCTTTTTTTTTTTTAAATACAAATTTCCCTTTAATAAATCGTCCTTTTTTCGGCCCATTTACCCACAATGAAATAAGGCCCAACTCACTCGCCACTTTGAAACCGAAGCCCAGATGGTTGTGTGGAGCCCATTATGTTAGCTGGGCTTGGT
Organism: Sechiopsis laciniata; assembly: GCA_037833695.1. NCBI lineage: Eukaryota > Viridiplantae > Streptophyta > Magnoliopsida > Cucurbitales > Cucurbitaceae > Sechiopsis > Sechiopsis laciniata. The sequence goes on along the minus strand of JBBMKA010006460.1, from coordinate 7,489 downwards.
TCACTATTTGGGCCTGTCTCATCATCTTCCACTAGGCCGTTCAGCCCTTATTGGAATTGGAAAATTGCCATAAAAACGTGATTTCAACCGCCGCATATTCTTATCGAACTATAAAAAAACTATATTTGTAACAACAATAATTTTGTAGCATTAGTGTTTGACTAATTGTTATGAGCGTTTATTTGAAGTAATTACCTTGTTATTTGGAATGCGTTTTTACCATTGCTTTTTAAATGATGGTATCCAAACGAGCTATTGTAATAATTTAAAATAATTATTCATTTTTAATCACTAATTTATAACCATTCAAAATAATAATTCATTTCTAATCATTCATGTCTAATCATTAATTTATAACCCCTCAAAATAATTACTCGTTTCTAATTACACTTAAACGAGTTATTGTCTGTAACCTCTCTATAAAACTCATCATTCAAACGAGCTATTAATTGCAATCTCTCTACAAATAATCAGATCCCAACGAGCTATTACTAAAACTTAAATTCAATCAAAATAATCACTTCACAATTTCATATCCAAACACTTTCTAAGAAATTTTGAGTTCGAAAAATTGTTCTAAAAAAAAAGAAATCATATCTATTGATTTTTTTTTAATAATATATAGATATATTTTTTGAAACAAGAAACCTTCCATTAACCAGAACAACCATGTATCTTTAATGAATTTAAACCACTAACGAGGACATTCCCCAAAAAACGCTTGAGGCCCCGAACCACAACTTGGAAGGTGACCAACCCTTTATAAAACCAACATAAAAGCATTCCTAGATCAGTAACTAGCATAATCGTAACCAAAGCCTTAATTAGAATGGAATACGAAGATTCCAAAGTAGGCTGAGTTAACATCGTCCAAACTATTAAGTTGGACTTTCGATGCATTTTGGGTGATAATCCTTGGAGCATATAAACTACTAAGGCACGAGACCACACCAAAATAAAAGAGGGGAGAAACGATCCAAACCCGAATCGAACCTTACCCTAGAACGACCAAACAGACCTTTGATAAAGGCACCCTTTATCCACTAGTTCCAACAAAGATCGGACCAACAAAACTTCTTTTTTGCTTAGACTATATAAACACCAAAAACCCACATTAGGAACCTTGCAATAGCAACCTAAAAAACCCACATTAAAATAGAACAAAATATCTTGCAATTTTACCATCACCACCCACCGAGGACTGAAAAATGTGACATCTTTTACATTGGGACCAGTTGTCCTTTTCTTGAGCTCCACAAGCAATAGCCTGACTCGTCTTTATCTGACACATGTCCTATCCCTCTCCAACTCTATACAGTGTCGTACCCATCCTCTTTTTTTTCTCCTCCGACGAGCAACCTGACCTCTGGCAACATCTTAGAACACCCAATTTCCTCCATCTCCTTCGATATCCACCAAATCTCAGCCTCTTTTCCTTTCTACCTACAAAATCCTTACCTCTATCAAACGACTTGTCTCCTTTTCCCAGACCCTTTCTAACCTTCCTTCCTATCTCATCATCCTCTTCTTTTTCTGTCTCAAGCTCAACCTGCAGAGGCTCCAGCTAGGACTTCATTTCAAGACCAACAATCCTCCACCTCGCCTTCTCCTTCCCTACCTCGAACCTGCTTTGGATTCGCTCACTGTGAGCTATCCATTGCTCCTCTGTCAGCTCTCTCTTCGTCAAGTTCGAGTGGCCTCCGCAAAGAAACCCAAACCCCAAAGAAACTGCTCCATCCATCAGGCTTGCCTTCAAGCCCAAGAACGACCTAACCTCATTCTCTGATGAGAGCACGGCTGGATCCCAAGAACGCACCCTTAGGTGCCCATTGACGCTCTCCGACGGTTCTTCGCAAAAAACGTCTTTGAGCCCAGAAAAATACTTCTCTCTAAACGAGATAGAGAGAGAGAATTTCATTGAGTGGATATTGAATCTTTTGAATAAAATATCTATTGATACTTTTTGAATGGTCAATACGAGAGTAACTTTTGATATTTTTTTATGAGCGCATCATATGAAATACACATAAATAATTTTGTATTCATTTTTATTTAATTTGTAATTCGAAGACTTGTGATATACATTTATGATTATAGGTTTTAAATCCTTTATTTTTATTTTATTTTGAAAAGAAATCCTTTATTTTTTTAATTGCCGTAAAAATGTTCTCTCCAATTTATGGAGTTGTGGGCCAAACCCACCAAATACCAAAATATTTGTAGCGTTGGATTAACGCATACGTAAACCCACCTCCCACAATTGATGCTCATAATTCAAATATCCCCTCTTTCTCTGTTATTACTGGTTACAGAAATTAGAACCATTTATAAGCTTAATCTATAATTAAGGATTAAATCTCAACTTTTCAAAGTTCAAGAATTAAAATGGAATAAACGTGAAAATTGAGGGACCGATATAATATTTTAACCTTTTTAAAACAGCAATATGTATATATTATTTTTTATTTCACAATGGGGTGGTAAACGCCCACAAACTTTTTGCAATTATAATCATGTATTGGAAAATAACAACCAACTATATGTTTTCAACTATATTTTTAAAATCGACGACAATAATGCTCATATGTTATTATATTTTCAGGCACCTAAATTTTATAGATTAAAAATAAAAGTTACCTAAATTTTATAGTAATCCAACCAACAAATTATATACAGCCGAGTAAGTAAAAGGTCACATGCACGAATTTTTTGGCCATAAATATTAGTTAACTCAAAAAAAAAAAAAAAAAAAACAACAACTTTTTACAAATTATAAAGAAACACTTATCTTTATATGTTCGGTCAAATACAATTATACAGTATGAGTTAGTGGCGCAATAATTTATTATTTGGTTGTAAATTAGTTCAACACCAGCGTCACACGTTTGATTCCAAAACTTGTTGTTTGTCCTTCCTTCCACAATATGTACTAAAAAAAATAATAATACAATTATAAGAGCCCATTGTTTCATTTGTTTGATTGATATTTTTTTTACTTCAAAAAAAAAAAAAAAAACCAACACGCCACCAATTATTTTGATTTCTCATTGTGATTATTGACAATCGATCTATTGGATATATAATTTTTGACAAACCAGACTATGAAATTATATGATTATATTCTGATTTAAACATAAATTAATAGAAGTGTCAACTGCATTATACACAATATATAATATTTGAATGTAACAATAATCAAGGAGTATCTAACGCCTCGTTGGATAACCATTTGATTTTTTATTTTAATTTTTAAAATTAAAATTTATTTTTACTAAAACTCCTTACAATGTGTTATATCTTTCCTACATTGTATCCATCTCCCTTTAAAAAAGTTTGTAAATGCTAACCAAATTTCAAAAATAAAAACAAGTTTTTGAAAGTTTTTTTTTGTATAGTTTTTAAAAATATAGGTAAGATGTAGGTATCAAAGTCAGAAAAAAATATGATAAAGTAGTTGTTGTAGGCTTAAATTTCTTGGTGATCATTGACAGGGCTGTCCACGGGGCGGGGCGGGGCCGGAGTATGGCTTCCCCGTCCCTGTCCCCGCCACCGAAATCATTTCCTGTTCCCATAAAATTCACCATTTTTTGCGGGGATCGAGGCGGAGATTCCCCGCCGGGGAATTTCCGGAGATTGGGTTCCCCGAGAGAATTTTTTCCTTGTTCAATTTTTTTTCTTTTTTTATATTTTTTGAATTATAATCTTAAATAATCAAAGTTTCTTATAAAATATTTATAAGTTTCAATTATATTCTTACCTATCAAGAAAAAATTGTTCATTTGAATATATAATTTCACTAAAAAATATTTATTTTATCTAAAAAGTAAAGTAATTAAATGAGATAAAAAAAATTTAATAAAAAAAAAGTAAACGAGGCAGGGATCGGGGAAACGGGGATGAGGAATGCATTCCTTGTCCTAGGCCCCATTTTCCCCACGGGAAATTTTTTCTCCCCGTCCTCGGCCCCGTTCCCCTCCCTGTGGGGAAAATGGACATCTCTAATTCATTGATGGTTTCTTTCCTTTTTAGTTTGTTAATTTATATAACTTTTTATCTCATTATTACATGTCTTAGTTGACACTGCTCATTACCGAATGGGTTGGTGGTGCGATTGGTTATCTGGTTAGGTGTTAATCCATTTCCACTCCACGGTCTTTGAATGCTGAGCAAAGCCTAATGCTCGATCGAAAATAACAGTTTTCTGCAACATTTTCCTTTAGCACATTCTTCTTTTACTTTCTTTTGAAGTTTTCGTAGTTACCTTCATTTTCCTTTAGCACATTCTTCTTTTACTTTCTTTTGAAGTTTTCGTAGTTACCTTCTATATTGTAGTTTTCGAGCAAGGATTTCTGTTGGATGCTGAGCAAAGCCTAATGCCCGATCGAAAATAACAGTTTTCTGCAACATTTTCCTTTAGAACATTCTTCTTTTACTTTCTTTTGAAGTTTTCGTAGTACCTTCTATATTGTAGTTTTCGAGCAAGGATTTCTGTTGGATGTTTGTTTATAGCTCGTCGTAATTCTTTTAATACATTTTGAAGTCTCTTTCATCTTCTTGAGAGTTGTTCTGTGAAGTTACTGTTATTTGTTTATATTTAAGCTGGGTGTTTACTGTTTAATTGTTATTTTGCTTCATTTCACTAAAATCTTGATTTCAAGCTTCTGTTGCATGGTGTTTACAGTATTCCTACCTTCTGTTTCTGTTCTTTTTAGCATAATCATGAGCTAAATTCATATAAGTGAGGGTTGAGGGGATGAGTGTGTGATGTATGTCTCTCGGGTGAGCAGGGGGATGTTAGGCTAAGACATGAAAAAGACATTTTAACTAAAAGCATGTTTCGACTGATCATCCATTCATGTTTGCTTGTCTTTTCATCTCGAGTGAGAGAAGGATTTGAGATAAACTATTCATGTCCATTAGTTTCAATGTTAGGAGCTCCTACTTGTTAAAGAGGGAGGCTAGTGATAGTCACCTCGCTAGTGCGCATTTCATCGTTTGTAGCTTCGAGTTTAGAGGCGAGAGCTCAAGCTTGAAGAGAATGAATGCATCTTGAGAAAGAGCATTTGATCATGTGTTGTGCGGAGTCTGCTTCTCACCATAGCCTCACCCTTGTTGCATGTTAATCACACTCAACCTACCCTTAACCCGAGCCTGTCATCTCATTGGAGTATCTGCTACTGTTTCTAGCATTTTATTTTAGCAATGTCGCATTACACACTCTTAATATTTTGTTATTGTTTTCCACTGTCTGAAGTTAACAGCATCGTGCGTATTGCAATTAATTTCGTTAGTTTAGTAGTGTCTTTAGCATTTTCATCGCATTTACATGTTACTCAATAGAATTCAATCGATCACCAAAAATCTCCTTTAATTTTCTGTTCGTGACTTCTCATTTAACATTTTCATAGATAACCCAGTCCTTGAGGAGAATGACTTAACTTATCACTTGATTGCATATGACCACGTATACTTGCATGCCTATCTGTTGAATGCTTGAGGCATCTTACGTTTTAGTGCATTATTCAGCTAGATTCTCATTTATTAATCGAGCAGTCCCTGATATCGATCAACTCTAAATATAAAACAATACTAATATATACCTTATTATACTTGTTTTTTTACCTTGTATATATAGTTCCTCTTTTTATCGTGCTTGTCCCCTCCTTTCTTTTCATTAATCTATATCATCTTCTAATTACTTAGCTCCCTCCCCACAACTTTGTCTGATTTCCTTTTATGTATTTCGTAAAATTAATACAATAAAATAATAAGATCTTTAGACCAGTAACCATTTCCAAATACTCACATACAATATTGATTTTATCATTAATAACATACCTCAGTGCTTGTTTGTTTAGTTTTCGATGTATCTTTAGGCATCTTTTGTTTCTTACTTGTACGAACCACACTACCATCCTACAATACAATATGAACAGATTGTGCGTCAACCATTACAAATATGAGATATTATAATACAATTTAGTATTACTCACCTCATCTTCAACAAGCTTCATTTTCCCTTTCTCTTTGGATGTCAAACACTTCTTCTTCCTCTTTATATGAATAAAAAAGCGACGTCAGTTACAAAAATACATGCGGCTAATAATATTTATGGGGAAACTATACCTCAGTACCACCCGTGTTATCACTTATGTCCTTCATCTCTTCTACGGTCTTGTCTACTCCCAAAGACAATACTGTATGTTTCACACTAGGATTTTCTACATACGGAAAACCCCAACCACGAATCAAAGAACAGAAAAAAAATATCGAACACATCTCATACCGATGATGTTAGTAGGTTATTCGACTAAAAACACATCTTATATCGAACACAAAATTAAACTAAACAACAACAGAAATAGTAAAAATTCGATTAGTATTATTGCAATACCGTACATGCAATAAAATTTGAACCTAATATACTACCCCTAGCATAACCATTGATGATTCTTGTTCTCGAACCACCAGAACACAGATCGAAACTACTAATAACCCCACAAACCCTATCGAACTACTGTTTTGAAAACCCCAACAACGAAACATAAAACCTAACTAATTAAAATTTCAAACTAAAATCATACTGATATGGATGGTATGTGTACTTCTTTTTCCTTTTCAAATGTGATTTCGATCGAAAATACATTGGAAAGAGGACAAAATGTCGTCGATTGAAAGACGTTGGACCGTTTTTCTTTGATGAGAACTGATGGGTTGGATGCAATGCAGAGATGGGAGACTTCGAAAATGAAACGTCTGAGAAATTTGTTTGACAAAATGGGGTATTAATGTGGAGCAATTTTAGGTGTAGTGGGTAAGGAAGTTATAGAATTTTGTTCCTTTTTTTGCTTTATTATTTGAAATGCTAATTAAATGTTGTGGAGGGTATTAATATAAATGAATAATTACATCAATTAGGGATTTCATTAATGAAAAATAGATTTGCTAATATTTTCTTAGGAAACTAGATTTGTAAATATTTTCTGTTATAAGTGTACTTATAAAAAAAGCTCTTCTTAATTTTAACTTAATATCTTTGGAAGATATTGAACGAAAGAAATTTAAATTGACTATATTTTTGAAAAATATTGATAGCGAAGTTTAGTTAAAAATCTTGAGTTTTTTAATTTATAGACATTTTAAAATTTTACTAAATATCTCTGAAAGATAATTTTAAATAGGAATTTTAGTTTTAAAACATTAAAATCTAAACGTTAAAATTTGACCACATATATTTTAAGAAAATATTTCAGAAGACAGTTTTAAGGTATTTTAGATTTCAGAAGATATTATTTTTTCCCAGTAAAGCTTTAAGAAGATCAAGATCAAGGTTATGATGGCTAAGATATGTCTCGGTGAAATTTATGTAATAGGATTATATTTCAAATTTCTTAGGAATGTGCCAAATCATGTGATACGAATCAGACAACCGAACCATTGCATGTACCTGAAGGACTTATTACAAGGAGCAAGGCAAAGAAGATTCAAG
>JBBMKA010006459.1:0-10254 GCA_037833695.1 Sechiopsis laciniata | reverse complement strand
AGCTTTTCTCTTGATTGTTCCCAAATCCATAAGGAGGTGTTAATCTCTTAATTCAAGGGTTCTTGCTTCATTATAAGTTGGATCTTTGGGCTGAGAATTAGGGTTGCCTTATCACCTGCATCTGCTTCGTCTCTGTATTGGCATCGGAACAGGTCCTCAGGCGCCTTATCACCTGCATCTGCTTCATCTCTGTAATGCTAAATTAAGAGGTGCTCAAGATTAGAACAGGTCCTCAGGATTAGAGGAAATAAGCGGGCGAAAATAGTAAATTGCGAGTAAAAACCACTGGAAGTGGCATTCATTCATAATTTAGCATCACAAGCGCAGCTTCGCGATTTAAGTATAAATATTGAATAAAATGCACTAAAATATCATGTAATGCAGGAATATGCAGAACATTTACATGGGGAGGATGAATCAATACGAACGGTAACCCACTCAGCAGAATTGCACATTTTCAAGGAAGTTGCATGATAGCTCTCAAATAGAGCATATTTTAGGCTATTTTAGTTTGCATTATTCTAGAAATAAAAGGGAAGCGCTAACAGAAGAAATGCGATGAAAGAACATAGAAAATCGACATGCATTCATAATTTAGCATTAGAAGCATAGTTTTGCGTTTCTAGGATAAATCTTGAGTAATTGTGCCTAATCAATGCTAATGGTAGGACATATGAAGCTAAACCGCAGAAAGAACAATCAGCGCGAACAATGACCAGTAGCGTGGGAAGGCGCGAATTCAAAATGAAAATACGTTCGAAAAAGACACATCAATAAGGAAATAATTGAGAATTAAATAATAATTAAGTTGGCGCCAATCAAATAAATTCCAGCGAAAATCAAGAGATCCTGCATTAATGGAGATTTCACAGCTCACCTTAACTTGTCGGCCAAGTAAATCAATTCTATAAATACCAAAGCATGGAGCTGAGAAGGGTGAGCTAGTCGATTGGCCATGAAGCCTATCGTGGAGAGAAGCAAATGGTGGTGTTCGTAGGAGCCGATGACAAGGGGACTACACATCTTCAGCCGCACCAATTCCATTTTACTGTTTTATTATGAGTAACTAGTTGTTATAAACATTTTATAGTTGCAATAAAATCGTCTGATTTAACTTCTGTCTTATGTTTATTTATATGGTTGCGCTATAAGAGCTTTTGTTAATTATTCATGAATAGAAGTATGCTAGGAGCGTAGGTCATTGAGTTTTACACTACTGCATGTTATTTAATATATATATATATATTCCTCGAATAGCTACCCACGCATGTACCAGGCGGTGAGTTAGGAAGAAGGAACCGCATGTTGACCCAGTATGCTACATTAGGTTGTGTGAAAGTCTTTTCACCATTTAAAGTGTTAGAAATAACCTTACTAAATGCTTGCGTCGCCCTGTTACTAGTATGGAGTTCGCAGTGGAAGTACTTATTTGTTAGGGAAGCAAGACTCTCTTTGACTAGGCCACGCACGTAGTATCTTCTAGGACTGTTAATTATCATTACTCATTGCATCATATTTATTTTATTCATAGCATCATATCTATTTACGCATTCATTTCCAAAACAAATAACAACAACAACTTATCCAACTCATGCTTTACTTTTCTGCATAACTCTTATCCTAATCATTTTAGCTCTAGACATCAATATCTGTGGAATCGATAAATTTATTACTTATCACTTGTTGCAATTTCTGACCCCGTATACTTGGGCGTAAGTGATTCTGAGTTACACTTAGCATAAGTTGACTTTAAATTAGTTACTAAACATTATATTAGAACCGGAATCACAACAAATCGATTCAAGTTTTTGCATTCGAAGAATTACGCCAACAAGGAAACAAACAGAGAATCAATCAAGCAATTAAGAGAGCGTCAATCAAAGAAATCTCGTCGGAAATCAAGAGATCTTGCGTTAATGAAGATTTTCCAGCTCATTTCAACTTGTTGACCAAGTAATTCATTTCTATAAACAGCAAGAGGGAAGCCAAGGTTTGGTCGGTTTTCCAAATGCCAATCTCAAGGAAAAGCATCTGGTGGTGTTCGTGGGAGCCGATGAGAAGGGGACTGCACACTTTACAACCGCACTAATTCCAACTTTTATTATTTTTCTTAGGAGTAGTTATAGATGTGAACATTTAGTAGTATTAATAAAATTGGCTGATTTTGTCTTTCTACTTGTGTTTATTGCTATGCTGCGTTATAGGAGTTTTCGGTGAGGATTCATTTGTAGAAGCATTTTAGGAGTGTAGATTATTATGTTTCACACTACTGTATTTTTATTTAGTATACATGCATCGATTAGCTACCCACACATGTAGCCTGCAGCGAGTTTGAAAGAAGCAACTGCAGGATGATCCAGTATGCTACGTTAGAATTGGGTGAAAAGCTTTTCACCATTCGAAGTGTTAGGAATAACCTAATAAAGATCAGAACTTTTTGAGCAAGGATGCAAAATGCAAGTGCCTACAAGCTATAAGATCTCTAATACTCTGCTATCCACCTTAGCGCAAGCTAAACCATCATGTGCTCAAATATTATACTGAGAACTGCGGATTGCGATATGAGTATGGCCTAAGCAGGAAGGCAGTAGCATACTCCGCGAAGGATTAATGGGACCTGACTAGCTACATTGACTTGGAGTTTTGGGCAAACTTAGGGAGATCAAGGATTTGATAGACAAGTTTTGAGTCGTAGGCATTAACTTTAAGGATGTTCATTCTGTCGGCCAAACATGGAAGACGCTAGAACTAATGAAAGAAGTAGACTAGTTTACATCGGGACCCTGGGTACCAATTGACTACCTTATGTTTTGTTTTAAGCAGAGAACCACGACTTATGAATAAGAAACAACTCGATAGTAAGTTATTATAGCTATCATCTTTTCTGTATCTCCTATTGATAGAAGTATTACTCGGGGCGAGCAATATTCAAGTTTGGGGTGTGATAACGCTAATTAATAGCACTATTTAAACCTCTAAAACCTTGCAATTTACTCAGAAAATAAGTAAACAAGCGAAAAAAATAGGGAATTCAACTCAAACATTCGCAATTATTCGTATATGAGAGCTAAAAGGAAACACATCGGCAAAACTGTGCATTATGAACTTTTTAGATGCCAAACGCGTGTGTGTGGAAACTAGGCCATTAAGCACAAATTTGCTGACGTGTCTTACTTTCGTAGGAAAGCTTTGCAAAAATGGAGTGGATGAGTCAACAAGATAGAAAAGGAAAAATTTAATTAGCAATCAAATTACGGAATCAATGGGACTAATACGGAAATAATTGGTAAATCGAATATTCTAGAAGGATGGCGCAAGCATTGAACGTGATCAACAAGAAACCCTGGGCATTATAAATAGAAGATTGATCAAAGAAGAAGGTGTGCTGGTTTGAAAGGGAACTACCATTGATGAGCGCTCGAGACGCCGAGGTCTCTTGGGAGATCTCGGTGGAATCCTATTCATCTGTAGCCCAAAAGAACTTATAATCAACACGGCGTGTAGAAGAAGACTTCATTGGCAACAATGATGGCAATTCTATTACCCCATAGATGGATTAGACTAGTATTGTATTTCTTATTTCTCATTTCATACTCTATTTTTCTTTATGCATTTCATGAACACAGTGAGTCATTTTCTCAATTTAATTCTATGAGTTTTTTGTTTCAGACTTGATCTCCTGCTAACAAACTATAATTAGAATTGATGAAAGAAAATAATCTTAGAAAAACTGGGAAGTAATATAGTTAACTCAATGTTAAGGTAAAGAGGAAAACTGGTAGGAATGGCAGTTGTTCTTATTTATCGCAGGTCGATTGACCATCCACTTGCGAGTGCTTAGCAATTGCCTTGGAAAAGGGAATGTTAAGAGTTTAACCTAACTGTGTTCACTAAGTAAGACTTAATCTTAAGCTCTTCTTAGAGAGATGTTAGGAATAACTATCTCACTAGCTGCTTACGCAAGCTCGGGCTAATTTGGCAAACCTAAGGGGCAGAGTACCTGCAGGTTTCAGTCAAGTTCTCCGAACAGGGACTTGAAGTTAAAGTTTAGTAAGAACTGTTTTTCTCATGATAACTCACTTTGCTTGATTAAATTGTATTACAAACGATTGCTTGTTAAGTAATTCATATAGTTCTAGGTACAATAAGATGATTAGGAAGTAGAAGTGAATTGGAATGCAGGTGAAAGAATTTATAATGTTATAAATTAACTAAGCACGCGTCGGATCGCTACCCATGTGTGTTGGCCTCTAGTACACTCAGAAGAGGATCTTGGAGGGAGACCCAGTAGGTTACATTTAGTCTAATGCAATGGCTATTGCATCATCAAATGGGGTTACTCAATTCTGCTTGCGCATACACTGCCCCGAGACTAATCATGAGGAGCTACAGCGGAAGCTGTGGTTTGCATTAACAAATGTGGAAGCATTTGTTGAGAGGGAAGTATGATTTCAAACCCACCGCGCAATGCATTCCTATTTTATTCTTCATTCTGGTTAGATTATTCACATTAGTAGTGCATTCTCATTCATATAGCATTTGCATCTGCATTAGCATTAGCATTAGCATTAGTATCACAATCCAAAACACTTTCAAAACCCCATTCGTACATTTTTTGCTATTTTGACCCTTGACATATGTCATTGTGCTCCCAATTCCTTGTGGGATCGATAAAATAAATACTTATTACTTGCTGCAATCCGACCGCGTATACTTGTGTGTAATGCGATTCTGAGCCATACTTAGCGATAAGTCACTCCGAATTAATTACTAAACAATAGTACATGCGGCTCGCATCACCCAATCAGGTATCATACCAGAACCTTAACAGCCCAATCAAGAGCACAAACAATCTCTTAATACAATCACAGAAAAAAGTGCTGTCAGCAAAGTAAGAGAAAAAGAGACATATCAAAGGGTCGACGTACTTAATGGGGCATCAGCAGTGGATTTTTTCAGTGAGACTAAACTCCCCTGCAAAGATTTTTGACTAGCCATGATTGAACGAGGAAAAGAGGCCGAGGCATTGCAGCAGGCAGCAAAAATAGATAGAGAAAAGAGGACACGTTTTCAGCAGCAGGAGGAAGCTTGGGCAAGGTTCGCTACCCTGGCCACTTTGGAGGCTAATATCATAGAATGCGTTGGGGAGAAAAGCGAAGAAGGTTCCAATGTTGATATTGATTAAGCTCTGAGTGATGAAAGCCAAAGCGAGGATGAACATTCTCAAACAGTTAGTATGGTGAGTAATGAACCTACCCAGCCAATTGTCAAAATCCTGCATCAAACCAACGGGGAGATGCAGAGTCATCTAGTCCGCAGGAAAACAATGTTAGAGTGCTAAACCATGGGCTACTCGCAATAGTACCCATATTTTTTACGCTATCAGCTCTGCATACATAACAAGAATTGACCAGTCGAGGAAGTGACACATGGACAATTCAATTGAGCTTCAATTTGATGCTCTGCACCCTATCAACACTGAGAGTGGTAGGAAGTACACGCATTAAGGCGCACGACGAAGAAAGCTATCAAAGATGGCTACACTCCAAAGATATATAAATGGCCCAAGCAAGGAAAAATCGCACCGGACAAAATTAGCACAATGGTTTCGCCCAGGTCCTGCTCAGCAGCATTCCTGGAATGCAAAAATCTGGTATTTTCGTTATGCAAAATTTTACAGTAATTTTTAGAATAGAAAGCTTTTCCATTTATGCAATTTTCCTTTTTAGTTATTTCTTTAAATTTTTTATTGCATAGTTTTAGAAAGGATTTGGTATGATTCTAAAGAAATCTCTGTAGAAAATTTAAATTTTCCTTTCGTGATGATCTCATTCCTTACACATGGATTTCTGAAATCTTTTGAAAATTTATATAAACCCTATGCAAGGATGGATCACCACCACATCCTACTTTGCACCTTAAGTAACCAAAAGCTTGTTTTCATTTTCTTCTCTTAGAACTAATGGCCTAAAGCAGTAAGACATCTGATAAAGGAAAGGAGGAAGAAAGAAGAGGAGATGAATATCCAGTTGTCTCGGAATCAAAACTCTACGCTACGCTAGCACGGAAAAGATTCTGGCAGGATCAAGGATGGCCTGTGAAAAGTATTCTGCATGCAGCACTTATTGAGATATGCAAGTTAGGCTGGAGCAGCCTAGCACTACCTACCACAAACGTAAGGCAAGACTGGGTTCTCCAATTCTATGTAAAATTGAACAGAGAAAAGTAATTTTTCTCGCGTGTAGAAGGTCAAATCATAGACTGCAGATCCGCAGCCTTGAACGAAGTTTTCTAACTTCCTGACGACATTGGGATAGATTGTTAAAGGCTACTAAAGAAACCAACTAAGAAGTAGTTACAGGATTACACGAAAACTATTGGGATGGAGGGCACAAAGTGGAAGAATCAATGGTCGTTTCCAATGGATGGCATTAAACCAGAATTGTAGGATTGGATTGCATTCATTAAAAATGTGGTTATTCCATCAACTAATACAAAGATAGTCAGCAGGGAGCAGGCACTACTGCTTTATACAATCAAGATCGGAACACGCACAAATCTAGGCAAGATAGTGGAAGAGCAAATTCAGCGCTAGGCTTCAGCAAAACGTAGGAAGATGTTTTTCCTGCATACTATCACTAGATTATGTTGGAGCAAGGTGTTCAGCCACAAGCGACTGATAGGATTTTGAAAGTACACACTGAGCACATGATAGAAATAGAGAACGCGAAGTGGCAGAAAAAAGGAAGGCAATATAAGAAGTTCTTAAACGAGAATAGTTTGATCAAATAATTTGAAGCACTATTCTCCCACTCGCAAGACTTTTGGGAATATAAGAATAAGAGAGATGAAATAATATTGAAGGCAGCCGTAGCACTAAAAGAGAACTCCGAATGGCCTGAATTTCCAAAATAAATAATCAATTTGGAGCAAGGCAAAGGCAATATAGGCGGCAACGCGAACACTTAGATGGAAGTCTCGCTCTTATTTACTTTAAACATTTTTTTTTTCCTTCAAGCATGCATTGCATTCGTAGTCGCAATTTTAATTTGTTCTATTTTCTTAATTTTATAAACTCAGCAATTTCCCTTCGAAAGATTAAGTTAGCATTATTATCGCAAATCTAGGTTTTAGTAGGGAACTCTTTTTCAATTAGAAGAATTCTTAAATTCCCCTAGATCCAAACCTATCATTAGAATAGTCCCTATCATGAATGACATAAATAATCAAAATTCATAAGTCGTCTTAAAGCTTGAGATAGAGTATTGCAATGATAGAAATAGCTAAGTTTGAGGGAACTAAGCCCCACCTTCATTGAGGACAATGAAGCCTTTAAGTTTGGGGGTGAGGGCAGCCCGAGGAGTGAATGCCGAAAAGAAAGAGCGATCGAGAGCAGCATGCAAATATATAAAAAAAAATTAAAAAATAAAGATAAAAACATTCTGGGCAAAATTAAGGCATTAAATGCAAATAAGCCATAGGATTTCCATTACTCCATTGTCCACTATTAGCGCAAATTAAAACTTTTCATTGCTTAAATGGGGCATTTTATGCTCAAACATAACATTTTAAGAACTACGAATTATGGACCTGAGTACAACCTGATAGGAATACGGCAAGCATAAGCCTCGAAGGATCAAGGAACCTAATTAGTAGCCTTGGCATTATGTTTTGGGCAAACCTAGTTGTAGAAGTGATTGTGTACAATAGATTGGGTAATGAGAAATAATTGTGATGAGGAACGATCTGTCAGTCATGGTATGGAGGATTTTAAGGAAAAACCTGAATCTTTGGGAAAGTTAAAAAACTGAAAAGAGAGAAGTTTTATGCTAAAATTATGAAATGCGATAAGAACTGCTTGGTTAAGCTCGAAAGGAAGAAAAGCTGATTAAACAAGAATGACTAACTAATAAACTATGCATTATTTGGGACATTCAATGACTTAAGTTTGTGGGTTTGATAGCTTTCAAATAGAGCACATTTTAGGCTATTATAGTTTGTATTATTATGAGGATTAGAGGAAATAAGCTGGCGAAAATAGTAAATTGCGAGTAAAAACCAATGGAAGTTGCATTCATTCATAATTTAGCATCACAAGCGTAGCTTCACAATTTAAGTACAAATATTGAATAAAATATGCTAAAATATTATGCAATGCAGGAATACGCAGAACGTTAAGTGGGAAGGACAAAGCAATGCCAACGGTGACCCACTAAGCAGAATTGCACATTTTCAAGGAAGTCACGTTCGAAGAATCACGCCAACAAGGAAACAAATAGAAAATCAATCAAGTAATTAAGATAAAGTCAATCAAAGAAATTTCGATGGAAATCAAGAGATCCTGCATTAATGAAGATTTTTCAGCCCACCTCAACTTGCTGACCAAGTAATTCATTTCAATAAATAATAAGAGGGAAGCCAAGGTTCGATGAGTTGGTCGGTTGGCCAAACGTCAATCTCAAGGAAAAGCATCTGGTGGTGTTCGTGGGAGCCGATGACAAGGGGACTGCACACTTTACAACCACACCAATTCCAACTTTTATTGTTTTTCTTAGGAGTAGTTATAGTTGTGAACATTTAGTAGTAGTAATAAAATTGGCTAATTTTGTCTTTCCACTTATTTATTGCTATGCTGCATTATAGGAGTTTTCACTGAGGATTCATTTATAGAAGCATGTTAGCAGTGTAGGTTATTATGTTTTACACTGCTATATTTTTATTTAGTATACATACATCGATTATCTACCCACGCATGTAGCCTACAGTGAGTTTGGAAGAAGGAACTGTAGGATGATCCACTATGCTACGTTAGGATTGGGTAAAAAGCTTTTCACCATTCGAAGTATTCAGAATAACCTTACTAACGCTTGCGTCGCCCTGAGTTAGTATGGAGATCGGAGCGAAAGCTGGGTCTGTCATAAATCATTAAGTGCGGAAGTACTTATTAGGATAGAGAAGCATGAAACTTGATAACTAGTCCTCACCTTTAATATCTTCTATATTTGTCTTCTTATCACTACTCATTTCATTCACATTTACTTATTGTTAGCATCCATGTTTAATTACTGTTAGCATCCATAATCAAAACACACAACAACTTCAAACTCAATCTTTACTTTATTTACATAACTTTCACATTAATAGTATTAGTTCTAGACATCAATCCCTGTGGAGAACGATAAAATATAAATACTTATCACTTGCAACATTCTGACCGCGTATACTTGTGCGTAAGCGATTCCGAGTCACACTTAGCAATAGGTTATGCTCTAAGTTAATTACTGTACATTTATATTTACACTCGGAGCGCTAGTCAGTCATCCCTCATGATAGCCTCATTTTAGGCACACGGTAAATTAGGGCTATGATCAAAATGGAAGCTTATCTTCAACATGATCTTGTTGGGTGTTTAATACATGTGGACTTAGGTCATTCCATGGTGAGGCCCACTAATGGATGAGCACTAGATAGTGTGACTATCTTATTTCAACACATTTAGACCTATACTATTGGTCAAAGAGTAGGCATTCTACTGATACAATGAAAACCTGCATACAACATATGTAGAGATTTATGAGGCATAGGCGGAGAGCTTTTTTAAACCCCATAGAGTTTGTATATCATTCCCAGTTAGAGCTTGGCAGGGTTTAGCCGGTTGAGTTTGATAATGTAGGCCCCGTTTGCTAACCATTTGGTTTTTTGTTTTTTGGTTTTTAAAATTTAAGCCTACTTTCACTCAAATTTCCTACAATGTGTCCACCCTTCCTACAATGTATCCATCTTTCATAAAGAAAATAGGTGAATACTAACCAACTTTTAAAAACCAAAACAAACTTTTGGAAGCTACTTTTTTTTGTTTCCAAATTTTGGTTTGTTTTCTACAAATATAGGTGAAAGGTAGATATCCAAGTAAGAAAAAAATATATGGTAAGATAGTTGTTGTAGGCTTAAATTTTAAAAACCAAAAACAAAAAACCAAATGGTTATCAAACGGGGTCGTAGATTCTGAGGTTGAGTGATAAAGATCAATTAGTTCCAGTTCCACAAGTTTCACTTGGACCTATTACACAATCCAAAGCAAAGAAGATTCAGGAAGCAGTCATTCTTCACCTTCAACAATGGATAGTCTCAGTTCAAAATCCATTTCATGTGCTATAAACCATTTCAAGGGAAGAAAAACCATTTGATGCTTTGGAAGTCAATGTATGCAAGATTGAAGTTGACCATGGAATTAATGATATTTGACATGATTTA
>JBBMKA010006458.1:0-10255 GCA_037833695.1 Sechiopsis laciniata | reverse complement strand
TGAGGAGCATTCTCCAGATAATTTCCTTGCTGATTAGCCATTCTGGCTCTTGCTTCTCTTCGATTTCTATGAAATGTGCGTTCTGGCTCGGGATCAAATTGAAATTTCAACTCTGGGAAGTCACTCATGCATTGTCAAGGCCTACAACAACAACACAATGCTATTAACACAACAACTAAACACCACTTTTCAAACAACACTTAAACAGAATTAAAAACACCAGTCCCCGGCAACGGCGCCAAAAACTTGATCGATATCTGGGACTGCTTGATTAATAGATAAAAGTCTAACTGTATAATGCACTAAAATGTACGATGTCTCAAGCATTCAATAGATGGGCACACAAGTATACGTGGTCATGTGCAATCAAGTGATAAATTTACAAGTCATCTCCATAGGGACTTGTTTAACTCTAGATAAGTGTTAATCGAAAAGTCAAGTATAGAAAAAAAGAAAAATTTGGCGTTTGATAATTTTTACAAAATAATAAGTTTAATAACATTCAAGTGCAACGAAAATGCTTAAAACGCTACTGGACTGCGAATTTAAATGCAATGATGCTGCTAACTTCAGAAGCAGACTAATAACAGTATATTCAAAACTTGTACTGTGACAGTGCTAAAATAAATGCTAGAAACAGTAGCAAACTCGAAGCAGACTCTGCACAACACGTGGTCTAATGCTCATTCTCATGATGCATTCATTCGCTTTGAGCTTGAGCTCTCGCATCAAACTCGAAGCTAAAAACAATGAAATGCACACTAGCAAGACGACTATCTCTAGCCTCCCTCTTTAACAAGTAGGAGTTCCTAACATTGAAACTAATGGACATGAATAGATTTTCTCTAATTCTTCTCTCTCTCGAGATGAAAAGACAAGCAAACATGAATGGATGATCAGTCGAAACATGCTTTTAGTTACAACGCCTATTCTGTCTTCGCCTAACATCCCCTTGCTCACCCAAGGAACATACATCATGCACTCATCCCCTCAACCCTCACCTATATGAACTTAGCTCATGATCATAGTAAAAGTAACAATAGCATAGTATGCGAATGCTGTAAACATCATGCAACTACTTCAAATAACAAAACAACAGTTATGAACAATGCAGCAATGAAACAGTAACACTTAGAATAGTATGGGAAAGGTGCAGAACATGATTAACAGAAGAAAACACGAGAAAAACTACGAAATACTATTAAGCTAGAAAGTCTAAGTAATGTTGTGCGAAAACATGGACTACAACCAGAAAATGAAACTACAATATCAAGGCTATAGAATGTAAACAGGAGAAAACACTAAAGGAAGAAATGCAGAAAAAAAAATGCTGAATGGATGCTTTAGACAATGATGACTCCTCTCCAAGCCGCTCTGAAATCAAGGCTACGGCCAGAATTAGAATCTCTATTCCCTCTTCTCCAGCCAAAATGATCTTTATATACTCCCTAACTTGTCTAAGATCAACGGTCCAGATTCTAGGGAAAAATGGCCCTTGCTTTTGCTCCCCAGCCGACAAGATCTGCCTTTTCAGCTTTTCTGACGCAGGTGCAGAGTTGACACCCTTTTTGCAGAAGTTGCCCCCTCTTGATCGAATGCTTACAACATTATCTCGCTTCCGAATGGCTCATTTTTTCTTTCATCAGATTCCCCTAATTTAAGCATGAATTCAATTCTTTTAGAACCTTCAAGCCCTGCAATGATAAAAAGCACTTAGCAAAAGTGGGGATTCTATAAATGCTATCGATAATGCTGTAAACCTCTACTTCTTAACACAAAAATTCTTAATTCTTCTGTTTTCCTGATCCTTGCCTCTTTTCTAACATGCATCGTGTTTTATAACTAATTCTTTGCCTTAAGGTGGTTTTATGCATCCAAGTGTAATAATAATGCATGATTTCTTCAATAAATATATCCTAAAGAGGACTAAATAACTCTCTAATTGAGAGTTATCAAAAGTCTTTGACAGCAAAGCCTCATTCGCTCACGCATCCAATACCATTTGTGTTGCTTCAATTAATCTGTCGTAAAAGTGTTCCAATTGTAAACAACATGGAATCCCATGTTGAGGAAATTTGCGGATAACTCCCTTGAAACGCTCCCACATTTCAGCGATAAACTCTCCATCTTCTTGCTCAAATAGGAGGATCTCAGATTTAATTTTTCTTGACTTCTTAGGTGGAAAATATTTCAATAAGAATCTCTTTGCAAGTTCAGCTCAAGTAATTCCTTCCACCTCTTCAATGGTATCTAACCACTCTTTCGCATTCCCTTCTAGCGAATGCGAAAATAAACTTAGTCGCAATTCATCCCTTATTACATCTAGGATGATAAAAGAATCACATATGTCCATGAATTCTTTCAAATGTTTATGTGGATCTTCAATCGGCAGCCCATGGAATTGTGCCTTCTACTGGAGCAGAGTGTTCATAATTGGCAATGCCCTTGCACCAAAGTCAGGTCTAATGATGCTTCTTTAAAGTTCTATTGTGTCAGAAGTGGCATATGCTCTCACTACTCTATCCCTATCATTTGCGATCATGATGGGATTAGCATATAACTCCTCTGTGTTCTCAATTTCAGGTTTCTGCTGATTTTGGTTTTGCTGATTTAGCCTCGCCTCAGCGTTTATGGGAGGCACGTCATCTTAAATCAAAGTAGTCATTTTTCTTTTTTCTCCATTCCTAAGATGTATATTTCGCTCAGGCTCTAGATCTAACGGAATGGTGATAAGCCTACGCATACATGCCCAAATTCACCTGTAAGAGAATTGACAGAGATTAACTTGATGTTAAAACTACTCTTACAAAACTAAAATGAAATTAGTATAGTAAATCCCCGACAACGGCGCCAAAAAATTATTGGTTTTAAAATAGTATTTTTGTTTTCGCTTAGCTTTCGCATTAGCGAAATAGAATGTTTAGTATTGTCACTATTTCTAACTCAATTGTGCAAGTGTACACAACTTCGTTATAGCAAGTTTTAAATAAGTAAAGATCATCTCCATGTGGATTTAGTGTTTATTCGCTTTTAGGATAAATTGTAAGAGTTAAAAGACGAGTAAAAGATTGATGGAGTGATTGTGTTTAGAAAAGTATTGGTCTATGCGAGTAAGATTTAATAAGAACAAGAATTAATTTACATCAGAAGGAAATTAAGGGTTTAAATGGTTCGCTGTCGTGAACGGGGCACATTTGGTGAGAAGCAAGTAACTGCTATCCCTACTCATGCTCTCTCAAGCATTCGAATGGCTCCCTTGAGCTCTACAACAATTGGCTTACAAGCGAACAACTCTAGTAGAAACTTATCTTTAAGTGTTACTTAAATTGTGAGTGAAATCTTCACAAACCTAGAGTATACATGCGACATCGCTTATTTCTCTTCTCTCGAAGCAAACTAAACTAATACAAATAGTTGATCAGAAAAAATGTATTTGGGTTAAAATTTAGCATGCATTTATAACTTAACATCTCCCTAACCCCACACGCTTAAGCGAACTATCTTAGACTCTTTCTGACAATAAAGTTAGCTACTCATCAAATAATGAAAATTCAACACACTTGGATTAATAAATTCCATTGAATTCATAAAATAAGAGTAAAGTCAAATACAAATCAAATAAACTGATAAACAATAAGTCGGAAAGAACAAAATGGAAATAAAATTGAGTGCAAACACTGTAAATATTGTGAAACTTAGGTTGGCTGAGCTTCGGTAAAGACTCCGGTGTAGCTTAGCGTAAATGGCAATATGACAAGACTTCACCTTCAGAACTGATCTCTCGATTCTTCAACCCCTAATCCAGTTGACGCGGGTTTGATTTTATAATACTCGGTGAATGCCTCCACAATTGTCGCTTACTCCCCACGATCTTCAAGTACGTGACCATGTCTGAGTTTGGCGACTTGCACGCAACGGATGGGATTAGAAGTGAACTTACTGTTGGATTTCTACCACGCGTCTTCGTTTGATCGTGTAGTGTTTTGACTAAAACTCCGTGTTCCCTCCTTTTGGTATGCTAAAGAGAAGTAAAAACCTTTCAAAATGACAAACATTAGATGTAAGCATATACTTTCTCTACTTGGCTTCCGAATTCTATATCCTAACTAGAAAACTATAGGATAATTACACTCACCTACAATCCATGTTTTAGCGAACTGATTTCTTCATTTATGCTTATGCTTTAGCAAAATTCTTCGGGAATTGGCTTCTTACTTAACCAATTAACTCTCATTCTTGAGAGTTATCAAATATGCATAGTGATGGAGGAGGTGAGTACAAGTCCAATGATTTTAAGAGTCATCGTGAAGAACTTGGGTTGCGGCATACATTACTTTTCCCTACACTCCTCTCAACACAATGGAGTGGCTGAGAGAAAGAATGGATCAATTATGGATATGGCCAGAAGCATGCTTAAAGCGAAAGGTATGCAAAATTATTTTTCGGCTGAAGCTGTATCATGTGCAGTATATTTATTGAATAGATCACCTACCAGAAGTTTTCTCAACACAACTTCTATTAAGGCATGGATTGGATTAGACCCCATTGTCCAACACTTGAAGATATTTGGATCAATTTCTTATGCTAGTGAAGACAATTTTCATAGGATATAAGCAAGGAGGATACAAATTGTACAATCCAATGACAAAGAAGGTAATAGTAAGTCGTGATGTTACATATGCAGAAGACGAGGTATGGGATTGGAATACAACAGGTGACATAGACTCAACAAAACGTTACATTTATGTTTTGAATGAGGATGCAGATGTTGAAGATAGAGTCAATGAAGAAACGATTGCAGTTCAACTTGAAGTTTCAGCTGCGATTGCAACTACTATGGAAAGGCCAAGAAGGGAGCGGCAACAACCTACACATCTTCAAGATAACGAGGTTAATCTTAATGATGAGGTTAATGATCATGGAGAATTAGTCCATTTTGATTTTTTTGCA
Source organism: Sechiopsis laciniata (assembly GCA_037833695.1). NCBI lineage: Eukaryota > Viridiplantae > Streptophyta > Magnoliopsida > Cucurbitales > Cucurbitaceae > Sechiopsis > Sechiopsis laciniata. Next base: position 5,305 of record JBBMKA010006458.1, on the reverse strand, counting down.
GATTCAGAATCAGTTGAACTTGGAGATGCCATTCAAAATTCTAAGTGGCAAAAGGCTATGAACGAAGAATTGATGGCAATTGAAAAAAATAATACATGTTAATTCCATGGAAGAAGTCAGAAGATCAGATTGCAAATATTCTTACTAAGCCATTGAAGATCGAGGCGTGAAGATCATTCCAAATCAGAATTAAGGAGGAATGTTGATTATTATTTTATTTATTATTTCTGATTTAAATTTAGTATTTTATTATTAATAGTGTTTCTGGTCTTCCGCCATTAATTATATCGTGCAATAGTGCGACAAGGGATCCCATATTTTAGGAAGTAGGAATAATGCGATTTATTTTTAGGTTGTAATTTTGACTATAAATTGCTGAAGTAAAACATAAAAAAATACAGGGAGTTCAGCAAATTCTTCTCTGCATTTTTTTTCCTCTTCCCAAATACAACTTTCTTTCTTTTGTTTAATTAATTTTCCTATATATATAAACCCATTTATTCAAAATTTAAAAATCAAACAATACATGAAAAAAATTTCAAACCAATAAAAGCAGAGTTTTAATTGTATTATGTACAACCAATAATGAAATGTTACGTTCAAGCTCCTAATCCCCCAAAATTTCAAATTCAAAAAATATATAGGAGATTTTGCAAGTATAATAAAAAAGGCAAAGTATTTTCATCTATAGCACAAAATGAAAATTAATTCATTTGTAGCAGAAAATCTAAATAAAGTTCTGTCACCAATAGAATTCAATGAGTGATAGAGTTTTATCACTGGTTAGTTCTATTACTGATAGAGTTCAATCAGTCTATCACTGGTTAAGTTCTACTACTTATAGAAATCATGTGCTATAGATGAATTATTATAAAAATTGTGCTACAAATGTAATACAAGAGGTAGAAGTGCTACCAAGGGTAAATTCCCTAATATATAAACATACAAATAAAAAAAAAAAAATAGAAATATAACTATAGTAAAATTTTTAAAATTAAACATAAATATATTTACCATAAAATTAAAAATAAAATAAACACACATTTTTTAGACAAAATACACTTAAATTTAAATTACAGTAACTATAAATTTTTTTTTTATAGAAATTAAATTATTTATAGATATAAAAAACTATCATATATTGAAACTAAAATAATTATTATAAATATTATATTCATAAAAATTAAATTAATATATAAATTTATATACAAAATATTCAAATTGAAAAAAAAAAATCAATATTATATAATTAGAATTCCAAGTAAACCAAAAAAAGATTATTTTCAATTTAATAATCACGAAATTGCAGGTCCTCCAACCCTCAAATTTTGTTAAGTCAAATAAAAAAGATTCCAATAAAACATTTTTTCACTTTTTTTTTTTGTTTCTTTTTACTTATACTAACTATAAATTGAACCTATCTTAATAAAGGAACTTTAAATTGAACAATATCAATTTAAGATAATTCTTAGTTTTAGGGGTGCAACAAAAAACCGAAAAATCGAACCAATCTAATTTAATGGATCAGATCGATTTTTTAGCACAAAATCGGACATATCGGTTTGTAATTTGAAAAACCGAAAATATTGGATCGGCTCCGGTTTTCATTTTAAAAAATCAATAAAAAACGATCCAAACCGAAATATATATGTATATATTTTTTGAGATTATAAATAAATATATATTTTGTCAATAAATCATATAAAATCATCTTCCTTCTATTATTTTGAAGATTTTCTAAAGTGTTGAAGATTTTCTTAATTCCCTTCTATTTCAAGTAAAAAACATCTTTAAATAATTTTTAATAAATTCAAAAATACTTCCAACCTTTAAAAATATTGTTGTTTATAAGATTTTTTCAGAAAAATATTTTTGATATATTAAAAAAAATTGGACATCGAATCGGATCCAAAATCGAATCGAACCAATTAAAAACCGAACCAATGGTTCTATACTTTATTGGACATTAGATTGGATCAATTTTTTGAAAATCGAAGATATCGGTTCGGTTGTCGGTTTAGTACAAAACCGACAAAAATCGAACCGAAATCACTCCAACTTAGATCGTAAGTAAATTATGAATACTTAAAAAGAAAATAAGTTGACGTCATATTTTAGAAGGTATACGGTAGACCATGAATCTAGCCTACTCAAACAGGTAAGTCAATTTCATTGTAAAAATCATGTCAATAAAAAGAAAAACTGAACATATTTCTAAGTTAAGAACTTATATTAGTAATCAAATTCTTTCTCACCAAATTTTGTTGAATTAAGAAAAGAAAACCCCTCATATAAATACAAAACCTGATAATCTCTAATTATTGTAAATCCAAATTTGTACATCATTTTAAGGTATTTAACCTGTTTCCATTCCCCCTAATCTTTTTTATAAAAAAGAAAAGAAAATATTAATAATTACAAAAAAAAAAAAAAAACCGGGAAAAAAGAAAAGGTTTAGAAGAAACCCGGTAAAAATCCCCCCAAAACCGTATAGTGGACTGCATCATTCTCCCCGATCAGATTTCCGATCAGATCCTTGAAATCAGCGGCGGAGTTTCAATCCGACCGGAAGATCAAACAATCGAGTTTGGGTCTCAATTTATCCATCCAAATTTGATCAATCTCCCTCACTCTGTTCTTGATCTCAACCACCACCAATTCCTCCGTCAGCCGGAAAATCTCAATAACAGCGACGAAACCGCCGTCGCGGCCTTCCACTTTAGCTCCCCAGCCATTCTTCTCCACCGCCGCGTTCTCCGTCTTCGAAACCTCCTCCACCATCACAATGATCTTCTCCGGCGACTTCGCGGAGACGAACCTCTCAACCCCGGATGAAAACTCCGTCTCCTTCATCAATCCAGTCAAATCAAAGCCGGGAGAGAAAGATATCAGATCAAAAGCATTCAAACATTTGGCATTGTTCGCATCGCCGTAACGATCATCATCAAGTACTTGAAGCTTCTCCTCCTGATCAAATCCTTTCATGAACCACGGATCTAAATGAATCTCATCGATGGTGATCCTCGTCTCCGGATTCGTATCCAGAAGCCGGGAGAGTAACCGCCGGAGATCCGGCGAGGTCCATTTCGGGCAACGGAAATCGCCTCTGTAAATCTTCCGGTACATCGCCATTAAACTGGAATCATTAAACGGAAGATATCCAACGGTGAGAACGTAGAGGATTATGCCGCAGGACCAGACGTCGATCTTGGCGCCGTCGTAGCCTTTCCTGGCGAGAATCTCCGGCGCCACGTAGGCCGGAGTTCCGCAGAGCGTGTGGAGCAACCCGTCGGGTCGGATCTGATCCGTGAAGGCGGATAGTCCGAAATCGGTTACTCTGAGATCGAAATTCTCGTCGAGAAGGAGATTCTCAGGCTTCAAGTCGCGATGAAATATTCCTCTGGAATGGCAGTATCCGACGGCGGTGATCAACTGGTTGAAATACCGACGGCTGAGATTCTCGCTGAATCTCCCCTTCGAAACCTTCGCGAAAAGCTCGCCTCCTTTCGCGAACTCCATTACCAGATAAATCTTCGTCTTCGTCGCCAGAACTTCGAAGAGACGAACCACGTTGGGATGGCGGAGGCGGCGCATGATAGCGATCTCTCTCTTAACCTGCGCCGTGAATCCGCCCTTCAAGACTTTGAGCTTGTTGACGGCTTTAATGGCGACGCTCTGTCCGGTGACGACGTTTCTGCCGTGGTAGACCTTCGCGAAGGCTCCACGGCCGAGAAGCTTCCCGAGCTCGTATTTGCCGAAGAGAATCCCGTCGCCGCCGTGGGACTCCGGCGATGGGTGGCCGGCGTCGAACTCCGGCATGGCAACAGTGGGGAGATACGGGGAGAAGGATTTTGAAGAATTGGGAAGATCTTTGAAGTGGGTTTTGTTGTTTAGTTATTGAGTTTTAACATTGTTTTTCAACTCATTTTCTGCCATGGAAATAGGAGGGATTGTTGAAGAGAAAGAAAGGAGGGGAAAGTTTTAGAGTGAGAAGATGGAGATTGAAATTGATACACCACTCAATGTTGGGGGAAGGTATTTGAAGAGGGCTTTGGGATTGGTGGGCTCCACCAGTCTTAATTTTTTTACACTTTATTTTAACAAAATTGGGATTTTATTTTTTTTTATTTTTTTGGGATAAATTGGGAATAATTGTTAACTTTAGATTGGTTTGATTTGTTTCACCCACGTTTATTCAACTTTTGTATTGATGTGTTCACAAAGGGCATATTTGACTAGGTGAGTTGGGAAAGGAAAGTAAGGAAAGTGGGAATAAGTTAGTGTTTGGTGGGATGACAATGTAAGAGAAGTGATAATAAATAAGTGTTTGGTAGGATGAGATAAGATGGAAAGAGAAGTAATTTTTATTATTTTATTTATTTATAAAAATAGATATTTCATAATTTTTAATATAATAATCATAATTGAATATATTTTCTTATTTGTTAATGAAATATTATTTAAAATTTATTTATTTAATTTATTATTTAAATAAAATTTGATATTTAGTAGATCATAAAAATGATCAAATAAAAAGTAAAATAATTCAAATAATTAAACTTCATATTTAAAATAATAAATCAAAATAATTGATGTAAATAAATTTTATATAACCCAAATTATATTAAAACTTAATTAGTTTAGTTATATAAATATATTTATTTTTTAAAAAAATTATATAAATATACTTAATTAATCTAGAATTATATTTTGTGAAAATGTTCTTAAAAAAATGGAATTTTAAACTTTATTTTATTTCATTTACTAGTTAAATAAAATTTATAATTTAATAAATATCAGTCATTAAAATTAAAAAAAAAAACAAAAAAGAGTGAAATAAAGTAAAGCAATTTAAATGATTAAGCTTAATAATTGAAACAAAAAACAATCAAAACAGTAAAATAATTTTTATCAAAATATAAATATATAAATAATTGCAATATTGTTTAATGGTATATAATGCATTTTAAAATAAAATAAATACAAATAAATAACATTTTATATGTATGCAATATGTTAAATGGATGAATCGATCAAGTGTATTTTATTTCATAAGAGACGTTTTAGGTTCGAAACCTAATTTTAATAATTTACTTTTGAATAAATACCATGAGAAAAATGAAGTTAAAAATAAATATTTAATTGATAATAATTAAAAATGTATATATATAATTAAAATATGAAATATTGAAATTTAATATTTCTCAAAAAAAGAAAACCATAAAAAAAGAAAACTGAAGTAAAAACGTGAAATTAAAAAAAAAAAAAAAAAAAAAAAAAAAAAAAAAAAGAAAAGTGGGCCAAA
>JBBMKA010006457.1:0-10258 GCA_037833695.1 Sechiopsis laciniata | reverse complement strand
TGAACTTGTCTTCATTTAAAGTAATTCTTATTGGAAGCTTTCATTTGATCTAGTATTGCATGATAAGATTCATATCATAGTGTCTCATTGATTTATTGATTGAAAATGTACAAGCCTTAATGCAAACTACCCATTCGAGTCAGATTTTGAGCCTATGAACAACTCATTTTATTTTGCTTGATTTATTTCTTGTTGAGTGATCAAACTTAGTGTGTTTATTCTAGAACTTGCTTTTGAATGCATTTTGTGATCATTATTTTTGAATTGATGCTTTAATATGATAAGTGCAATTAGAATTAACCACTTTTTGGCTTTTAAAATTCCCACATTTGAATTTTTCCCAATAGTTAGCCACTTTGAGCCTATTTTCCTTTTCTTTCTTGGTAATAACACATCATATTTAGCCTTAGACCGTCTCATTTGTTAGCCTCAACCATTGCACCTTTGTCGAGACAAGAGGAACATGTTGTATGGTAGTAATGGTGGAGAAGAAAAAAATTTTTGAAAAAAAAGGCTTAAAAAAAGAGAGAAAGAAAATGCCTTGAAAAAATATATATATTTGTCATTTAAAGAAAAAAAAAATATTTTGGAGAAATGTCCGCCAATAAAAAAGGAGTTATTATGGTTTCTTCATAAGATTTCTAGTGCAAGAATGAAGTGTGTGGTCAAATTATGTCTTGGGTAGTATGTTTTTGTGTTTGTTATTCGACTATTATGCAAGATTAATTCTTAGTCTTGATTATGAAACACATAAATTTTCCTTTTAACCGACCTTTACCTAAGGCCCATTACAACCCTTTATGAAGTCCCTTTGATTTTTTCATTCAATTCATTTATTGTGGAGGAAATTTGATTCACTTGCAAGCCTATGGTGATATCATACTATGTTTCGATTTTGAGGGTAAAAACACCATAAATATTTTGAAAGTATTGAGTGAAACCATGTGAGGGGGTTAAGTATTATTGCATTTAATTTTAATAAATTGATGAGATACTTGAGGTTTTATATAAAATGTATCCTATGAATACTCATTCTCTTGATTGTTACTAAAATTCAACTTTGATGTGTGACTGACTTTATTGATGTTCTTTGATATTAAGAGAGATCAAAAGGGCATAGAAAGAAGATTTTATATTTTATTTAACGCTTGCTCGAGGACTAGAAAGATTTAGGTGGGGAGTGTTTGATCGGACCAAATTTGGCCCACTATCATGTGCTTATTTCTTGTTAATTTGGATATTTTTATATTAAATAAATTTATATTTTATAAAAAATATATCAAATATGGTGTCTAAAGAGAATAAATCGAAATACGGTTCCAACGCAAGAAATCGGAGGTCAATCGGACACCTGATCAAAAAGATATTGCAAAAATAAAAATATTGCGCAGCTGCCTAGGGTTAGCCGCGAACCGCGCGTGAAGCATTATAAAAACGACAGTTTTTTTTATTTTTAGATTATTGGGAGCTAGAGAGCTTGGATTTGAGCGCCGTCTTTTACTGCTTCTTCGTCTCTTCCTCTAGTTTCCTCTCATCTCATTAGATTTTTGTGTTTAGGCTTCATTATTTTTATGATTGGCTAGATTCTCGACGCTGTTTTGAGTTGTAAACATGATACAATGTTATTTTCGTGAGATCTTTATAATTTTCTAGAATTTTTCAGCATGTTCTATCTTTAGATTCTTGTTCATATTCATATCATATGTTCTTTTGTTGATAGATTGACAACCTATTGCTTTCAATTGAATGCATGACCATTAGATTTAGCTAATAATAGGGTTGTCGCATGTATGCATAGAAGTAGAGTTTTCCTCTTCATTTATGTAGTTTGCATCTTAGGACCTAAGAATCAAGAGAATGAATTAGTCAAATTAGGAGTGCACGCCTAGTTTAATTCATTTACCTTAATCAATCCATAGAACTTAAAGCGGTTAGTTACGTTAGTATGGAACACTATCGTGCCAAACTAATTCGAACTAATTAGAATAATTAACTCCACGTATGGACTGCTATCGTGCCCAGCTATATAATCGAGTTAATTGTGAATTAGAGGACCTAAGGTTACTTAGGGGCTTTTCCGGATTTTCTGATAAAGTCGATTAGGTAGAAATTGTTGGATAATTTATTTCATTAGGTCGTCTATGATCTCGAAGTATCATTGTTACTTGTGTTTACCTCAATTCGGTGCCCAAGGTTTAATCTCTATCCTTTACTTTTATTATTTTAGTCATTTTATTTTAATTCTCCCAAATCTCCCCAAAAGTTCGTGTCAAATAAGTAAATTAAAAATAAAGAAATTAAGTTATTCAGTTCCTTGTGTTCGACTCGGTCCACTATTAAATACTACAAATATTTAACTTTAGATGGAAATTTATAAATGTATTTGATAGACTCCTCGATAAGGTCTTGTTACTGTGAAAGAAATTGGAGCACATATTCATTTATCAACTCTATAAATAGGAATAAATGGTGCCTCAACGTACAGAAGATTTAGTATACATTCATAGCAATCTTCATCTTTTGTCAAGAAGAACTCTAGAATATTTTAAAGAAAAGACTAAGTCATGGGATATTACTGAAGTTGCATTCGATTCTCTCAAAGATGTCGGCATACTTAAAATTGCACATTTATCGTTGGATGAACCAGATTTGGAGAATGAGTTGTGTAATGATGTTGATAAAGATGATGATATCATCGATATTTGAAATGATAGTTTTATATTTTTCGTTTTATAATATCCTTTTACTTTTTTTTGTTGAATATTTTAATTTGAATAGTATACCATATATTATTGATAGCTCTCAAATAAAGCATAAATTAGGCATCTAACAAAGGTTGGGGGATAGCTTTCAAATATAGCATTATTTAGGCTAATATCTTAATATATTCTAACGGTATTTATGCATTAATCGAATGAACTTTAGAGTTAGAATAGCATTAAGATGGAAAATTTATATAAATGAGATGCATGCATAATTTATGAGCTTAAATATAAAAGGCTAGGAAAAGTAGCACATTTTAGAGTAAAATGTGAATGTTGAATGCTTTTTGTACATAAATGCCAAAAACCCACGCTGCACTAATTTATTGCTATATCTACATGAATTGGAAATATAGTTAGCATCGCATTCAAAGGAGAAACGGGAGGTCAAAATGCACACAGGATGCTCTGGAGTTGTATACCGCTGAAATTTGCAAAGGACATATATCTGCTGTAAACAAGAATTAATACGAAGCGATGCAGAAATCAGATCAATGCGGATCTGAAAACATTTATGCAAAAATCGCAGATCAAATGCAAAAGCCTCAGTAAGAAAAGAATCGAATGCCGATCTAATGCCAACTATCATATTGCATGATAGACAAACTGCAATAATCATGGGATTCATACCTTAATCAGCAAAGATGTGATTGACAAAATAAGAGGAAATCTATTGCAAGAATCGGGGGATAACCTGCCAAAGATAAAATGTAATAAAAGATATTTCCAAATCCAATCCTTGCCTTTCAAGTCGATTCCTTAGTCCTCAAGCATCTCAAAGCCTATAAAAAGGAGAAGAACAAAGAGAGAAAGTGTGCCTATTTTTGGAGTTCTTCTCCCATACATGGGGTAGGATTTCGAAGCAAAGTTCGTGTTCCTATTGACACGGAGTTTTGTTCTTCAAGCAACTGCCACCATTTATCGCTTTCTAGTTTATCTTTTCTTGTTCATTTTATGTTTTATTCTTCCCAGCATCATCGAACTGTTCTTGCATTTGAATTAATTTAGTTTTCTTTTGCAATGACTTTCGCTTTATTTTTATTTATTCTTTTCCTTACTTTCATGTCTAGCTAAGCATCTTAGGCAAAGATTAAGGGTACGGGTTGTAGAAGCATGAACAAGGATAAAGGGAGTTGTTAATTGAAGCATGTTGAAATAGGATTTTAATTAAATAGTAAATATCGACCGATCATCCACGTGCACTAATAGGTTGTAAATCGAAAGAGGAAATAACCTAAGGCTAGTTTGCATGTTCAATAGGTTAGTATTAAGTCTTTCGTACTTTAAATCGGAGTTTAGAGATAAACGCGTAAATACTACATACGCTGCGCCGGTTGATAATTACATTGAGTCGCAACGGAAGTTTGGCTTAATGCGAATGAAAGTGGAAGCGGACGTTTGTTAGGTGAAGTATGGCAATTACTACTTACCGCATTTTATCCTAGGAATTGCTAGACCCATCCCGTAACCTTAACCCGAGCCTTACTTAGTTCATTTTTCATTTTAATTTTACTTTTGCATTTAGATATAAAACAAAACCAATATCTCAACGCCATTGTTTTTACTTTCTTGCATGACTCTTAGATTAATTAACTGATTATAGACATCAATCCCTACGGAGAACGATAAAATATAAATAATTTTCGATCGCGTATACTTGTGTGAATGCGATTCCAAAGCATAAAGCTTTAGCAATAAAGTCTTATACTTAGAATTTATCATTAGTTTATTTATACCGCACCGAATAATCGCATCAAGTTTTTGGTGTCGTTGCCGGAAATTGATTTATTTATAATTAGTTATATTAGTTTAAGAGTAGTTCTTAAATATAAAAAAGGCTAATTACTTCGTATTTTCAAGGTGAACTGTAGAGCACTACGAAACGCGGAGCATACTAGCCTACTAGGGAAGAAGTCCCAGTATATTACCACAAGCAGCAATAACAAAGGATGTCATACAATCACTTTGCGAACTATTATTGGAACAGCCATATCGCTCCTCCGCAACCACGTTTTAATTAGCAATTAGGCTATACAGAGGTCGTACACAACAAATTTCTTTTCAACGTATTCTAACTGGGAGAATCAGCAGCAGTTTGGGGGAGATCTTAGCAGCATTTTTCAGCATCAATTCGGTATGTCTGGAGATCACACCAACATGAGCCATATATGGGAGACTAGGAGTCATGAACCTAGGGTTCCGATGTACAATCATGGGTAATTTCTAGAAGACATTACCATAGAAGAGGAAGAGCGGCTAAGACGAGAGCAATAGATGAGGGACAGTGGTATAATACTAGAACCTCAACAGCCCAATCAAGAGCAAAAACAATCTTTGAATGCAATCACAGAAGAAAGCACAGTCAGTAATGTAAGAGCAGAAGAGACATATTTAAGGGCTGACGTACTTGATGGGGAATCAGTAGTAGATTTTTTCAGTGAGACTAAACTCTCATGGGAAGATTTTCGGCTAGTCATGATTGAACGAGGAAAAGAGGCTGAGGCATTGCAGCTTGCAGCCGAAATAGACAGAGAATAGAGGATGCGATTTCAGTAACAGGAAGAAGCTTGGGTAAGGTTCGCCACTCAAACGATTCCAGAAGCTGACAATAACGAAGTAGTTGTGGAAGGAAGAAAAGAAAGTTCCAATAGTAACCTTGTGCAAAACCCAAGTGATGAAAGCCAAAGTGAGGATGAAAATCCTCCAACCAACAGCTTTGTGAAAGAAGAACCTGCAGCTAAGACCGAAAAAGAAAAGTATCAACCCACCAAGGAAGAGGTGATGGAGCAAGTAGTGCAGGAAACTGAAGATAGTTGCAAAAGTGATAAGCCCTTGAGATCAGACAAATTTCTTTTGAACTATCATGTCCTCAAGAACCCAACCGAGAGATCATTCAAAAATCTGACGAAAGGGCAATACAACCTAGCTAAATTGGAAGGCACCTCTGGCTACTAAAAGCAATTTTGGTAGGAAGTTACCTCAAGAAGGAGGAGTTTGGAGCCGTAATAGAAAAAGCTATCAAAGATGGTTCTGTAAAAAAGATTATTATATGGCCAAAGGTAAAGTGTGAATAACGCATTCCTTGAATGCGACGTTCGGAGCATGCATAGTCGGTACAATTTAAAATTTGGCTCTGAGCATTTACAAGTTTTTAATTTCTCTTATTACTTGCTTAGAAGTTATTGAATTTTGCTAGGATAGATTTTCTTTTATTAATTTTTTAGAATAGTTTAATCTTTGTTTTCTAGTTTTGAGTTTGAAAGGGAGTAGGTATCGGCGGTGGGAACGAACAAGTTATAAAGCAGGACGAACAAAACCACAGCAGAAAGGAAGCAGTGTTGACGTGACAAATTCTAAATGGAATGTGAAAGGAAGTTTCTGTCCTACTTTGTCTTTATTTCTTATTTGTTCAATGCTCTTGTTTACCCTGGCCTAGGAATAAAATTCAGAATCAAATAGAAAAATCTTTTGCTCATATTCATGCATCTTTAAAATGAAGCAGTGAAAGCTATATATAAATGTTTATTAGCGCTGCTCTCTAATGTTGTAGTCTAATATAGTTAAAATTTCTGAACAATCTAGAACACCAACCTTTATTCTTAAGATTTTAGGAGAATGGACTAGCCAAAATACGGACTGAGTTGATAATGCACTAATCACTGATCGGAATAAAAAATGAGTTAACTCCCAAGATTAAAACTGAAAGCTTGAAATATGAAATTCAAACCTAAGAACAAATTAAGTTTGGGGGAACTAAGCCTCATCTTCATTGAGGACAATGAAGATGGTAAGTTTGGGGGTGAGGGCAAGCCCGAGGAGTGAAATGCTGAGAAAGAAAATAGTGATCGAGAGCAACATTGAAAAATAATAATAATAATAAAATCAAATCAAAAAAATTAAAAATTAAAAGAGAAATATATATATATATATATATACATATTGCAAAAAAAAGATAAAAACATTCTGGGTAAAAATGAAAGGGCAAAAGAGAGAATAGCCGTGGGTATTCCAAGTATTCCGCTGGCCACCTAAAGTGCAAGCTTAAGGCTACCATTGCTTAGATGGAACATTTTATACTCAAATGAACCATGCAAAGAACTTCAAAAGTGCGGCTATGCAGAAAATTATACTAAGAGGACTCAAATAAATAGCCACGGACAGAATGTTTTGGAAAAACTTAGGATGGTCGAGGGTTTGAGTGAAGTGGTTCGAGTCGTAGGCATTAATCTCTAGGAGAGCTCAATTTTTAGTCTATCTTGGAAAAGCGTGTTATTAGTAAGGGAAGTGTTTAACAAGACTAGGACTCTATGATCGAGGTATTGCTATATCTACAGGAATTGGAAATATGGTTAGCATCGCATTCAAAGGAGAAGCGGATGGTCAAAATGCGCATCACGACACTTTGAAGGGTGTAGACCGTAGGAATTTGCGAAGAACAAATATCCGCTGCAAAAAAGAATTAATGCGAAGCGATGCGGAAATCAGAGCAATGCAGATCTGAAAACATTGATGCGAAAATTGCAGATCAGATGCAAAAGCCTCAATATGGAAAGAATCAGATGCTAATCTAATGCCAATTACCAGATTGCAGAATAGACAAATTGCAATAATCATGAAATTCATACCTTAATCAGCAAAGATGTGATTGACAAAATCAGAGGAAATCTGTCGCGAGAATTAGAGGATAACCTGCCAAAGATAAAATGCAATAAAAGATATTTCTAAATCCAATCCTTGCCTTTCAAGTTGATTCCTTAGTCTCCAAGTATCTCAAAGCCAATAAAAAGGAGAAGAACAAAGAGAGAAAGTGTGCCTGTTTTTGGAGTTCTTCTCCCACACTTAAGGTAGAATTTTGAAGTGAAGTTCGTGTTCCTATTGACACGGAGTTCTGTTCTTCAAGTAGCCGCCACCATTTATCGCTTTCCAGTTTATCTTTTCTTGTTCATTTTATGTTTTATTCATTCCCAACATCATCGAATTGTTCTTGTATTTGAATTAATTCAGTTTTCTTTTTCAATGACTTTCGCTTTATTCTTATTTATTCTTTTCTTTACTTTCATGTCTAGCTAGCATCTTAGGAAAAGGTTAAGGGTACGGGTTGTAGAAGCATGAACTAGAGTAAAGGGAGTTGTTAATTGAAGCATGTTAAATTAGAATCTTTATTAAATAGTAAATGTCGACCGATCATCCACATGCACTAATAGGTTGTAAATCGAAAGTGGAAATAACCTAAAACTAGTTTGCATGTTCAGTAGGTTAGTACTAAGTCTTTCGTTGTAACGACCTAGTTTTCCTTTCCAGTTCTCCAGGTACGTTCTGTTGCATTTTCTATTGCTCGATTGGGCCGTTAGGGCAGCTTGGACCTCTAGGGGCATTTTGGTAATTTTTCCTTCAGGGGCAGCCTCGTAATTTGCCAGGGTTTCGAGGTTGTTCTGTTTATTGCTGAGTTTGGGTTTTCACTTCAGTTCAGGTTTCTAGGGCTGGTGCAGCTTTCTGAGAGGTTTGGAGCCTTGGTTGTTTAAAAGAGGAATTAAGGGAAAAATGCTTGTTGAAAACTCATTCGCCAGGACTCGAAGCCGGAACCTGGGAGGACACTTGTCGCGATCTGGTCCTCCCCTCTCTTTTTTGCCGAGGCCCTAAGTGAGCCGCATTCTCTTCTCTCTTTTCTCATTCGCACTTCCTCTCTCTCTCCCAAATTCGTTGCCGAGCCTTCTCCTTCTTCTCCTTTTCCAATCCCTAGCCGAGAAACCTCCCACCAAACTGCAGCACCAGATCGCCAAGCTCTTCGCATGCCCTCTTGTCGAAGCCACACCGTCGAGCTCGCCCGCACGCCCCCAGCTCGATTGAGAATTCTCGTGCGCAGCTACCGAGCAGCAGCCCCAGATCGCACACACACTCGTTCGCCCCAGCGTCGTGCTTTCGTATTGTCGAGTTCTCCCGTCAGCAGCCGATCGTGCGTCTCCCTGTCCCGATCGCCTTCGCTCCCAGCTGCATGCAGCAGCGCCCAGTCGTTCACGTCCCGATCTAGCACACACGCCCGGCAGCGCTTCGCCTGATCATCCTGCCGCGATCGCTCGCCCCAGCCGTCCGCGCACTCGCTCCCGCACGCCCTTCGCATCTGCCTGTCCGCACGCACAGCTTCGCCAGAGTACGTTCCCATGCCTTCGCCTGCCGAACATAGCCGCACGCCCTGCCGACACTGCTGCCCGCTCTCAGCCGCGCATCCATCCGAGCCCTGCCATGGCTGCCGAGCTAGCCTGTTACCTACCACACGCCAGCCTTATCGAGAGCCAGCTGCCAAGCCACCTAGTGTTCCATTAGGGTAATTTCTCTCCCGATCTAGTGTTGATCATTTTAGTTTCGAGGAGTTGATCGAGTAGAGTTTAATTCGTATTTCTATTTTATTATTTGCTAGGTTCTGTTGGTTCTGCAGCTCAAGGAGCGCTGTATATTTCTGTTTGTATTTTTTGCTTGTTTTCCAGGTAAGGATTCCTTACCGGGGTTGTGTGGACCCTGCGGGGCTTCTCTGATTGCTTTCTTGTATGTTTGCTTTACTGTTACTTGCATGTTAGTGGATAGGAACTTCTTGGCTGATCTGTTCTACTAGCATGTTTGTCGTTTATATTGACATGTTAGTGCCATGCTAGGTTTGTTCTTCCAGCATGCTTGATTTCCTATTTTAAACTTGTAGTACCATGCTAGGGTTATTTATTGTGAAGCATGTTTGTTTGTTAAGAAACATAACTTAGCTAGAACTGTTAGGTTGTCATCATCCAGAGGCTGAGAGTGGACCAATGTATGTGTCCCCACCGGTCGAGTTGTGAGGACAGATTCCTTACCCCCGGCAGTCGGGTGTGGAGTAGCTACCACACCGACATAAGCCTAGTCTGTAGCCTACTAGAACGGAACCCTGCATACAGTGTAAGTCTGCCTTGGTCGGTTCTTAGCTTTAGGCATCGGTGGTATTTAGGCTGCTACAGTCGAGCATCGAGGGTCTCGCTCTACTATAGATCAATGACACCACTTCTAAGTCTTTAGGCATGCGTACCTGGACTGGCGTAGTATGTCCCTAGGCCCCCACATTTAAGCAGTTTACAGCAGCATGCGGTGTGCAAGCACACGCGTTAGTTGCCGGGCAGAGAGCTCCCTCGGGCTAATGTTCGTGAGTACACCACTTCCTTTTCGAGTCTAGAGCCAGACACCGGGTACTCTACCAGATGTCCCAGGACCAGTTTGGAAAGCTAGACAGGACCATCTGTTGAGCGGTCACTTAGGCCGAGGGTAGAGACCCTCGAGGATTTCTGTTTAGGGTCAGTTATTGAGCTGACCACTTGGCCGGGAGTTAGAGACTTCCAATGACCCAGGAGTTGTTGAACATTTGGTTCCAGGGTTTTTTGTTGGTAACATTTGTTTGTATACTGGATTGCTAGATGATGCGTTGTTTCGTACTGTACCCTGGTTGGGGATTCTTACTGAGTGCCTTTGTACTCACCCTT